>MKGJ01000063.1:0-21261 GCA_002018255.1 Bretziella fagacearum | reverse complement strand
CTCCATCTCCAGGGTTAGCTTTGATCGCTACGACCCCGCGATTCATTTCGCTGAGACCACCACTACCGTCAGACCCCCCGGCATACTGCTGACTAACGACGACGACGACGACGACGACGACGACGACGGATCACATTATTCATTACTTCCTACTGCCGACGTTGTTGGCAGCTCTTCTTCTCTTGATCTGCGTTTGCGCGATCTCTACTCGACACAATAAACGATACTCAGCTGCAGACCGGAATCTTGAAACCCCACCATCAGCCTTGTGGCAAACACCTATTTCACCAACTATTTCCCTACCTTGGTCTATTTACAAGTGAATTTCTGAAGCGATCTATATCTAGCACCCATCTAACTAGAACACGATGGACAGCAAGCGTCACGCCAGTTCATTTGCGCAGCTGGAGAAGCTCGGCGAAGGTACCTATGCCACTGTATGTTAGACTCCAATCATGCTTGCTTAGCTCCCATCTATCAGTGATACTAATCCTCCGTATTAGGTGTTCAAAGGCCGTAATCGCCAGACCGGTGAGCTTGTAGCCCTCAAGGAAATCCATCTCGATTCTGAAGAGGGAACCCCTTCTACCGCTATTCGCGAGATCTCCCTCATGAAGGAGCTCAAACACGAGAACATTCTTGCTCTGCATGATGTTATTCATACAGAAAATAAGCTCATGCTGGTGTTCGATTACATGGACGGGGACTTGAAAAAGTACATGGACACCCACGGTGATAGGGGCGCCCTAAAACCAGCCGTCATCAAGTCATTCATGTATCAACTTCTCAAGGGTATCGACTTTTGCCACCAAAACCGTGTGCTTCACCGTGATCTCAAGCCTCAGAACCTTCTTATTAACAACAAAGGAAGTTTGAAGCTGGGTGATTTTGGTCTTGCCCGCGCCTTTGGTATTCCCGTCAACACTTTCTCCAACGAAGTTGTTACTTTGTGGTACCGTGCCCCCGATGTCCTTCTTGGGTCGCGCACCTACAACACCAGCATTGACATCTGGTCAGCCGGATGCATCATGGCCGAGATGTACACTGGCCGCCCTCTTTTCCCTGGAACCACCAATGAAGACCAATTGCACAAGATCTTTAGAATTATGGGAACACCTACTGAACGGACTTGGCCCAACGTTACCAAGTTCCCCGAGTACAAGAACACATTCCCCAGCCATGTTCCCCAGGACCTCAGAGCTGTACTACCCCAAATGGAGCTCCCAGCCATCGAGCTTCTTTCTGCTATGCTTCAGCCCAGACCTGAGATGCGTATCAGTGCTAGCGATGCTCTTAGACATCCATGGTTCAATGATTACATCATCCAACAGCAACGCCATGTCCAACAGCAACAGCAAGCTGCAGCCATGCATGCTCAGGCACAAGCTGTTGCACAGGCTCAAGCTCAAGCTCAAGCTCAAGCTCAAGCTCAAGCTCAAGCTCAAGCTCAAGCTCAAGCCCAGGCCCAGGCTCATCATGCATACCAAAACTATGGCTATCAGTAAGATTGGAGAAATACCCATAGAATTTGTACCTCTAGAAAAAAAAAAAAAAGGAAAAAAAAAAAGAAAAAAAAAAGGCCATTGATACAATGGCTACAAAGGGATGGGGTATAGGGTTAAAAGGCCGGTGTTTTGTCATGGATTTGGAAATGCAGTTATGATACTGAGCAGCTTTCTTTTGGTGGTTCCATTGTAGTTTTTCTTGCTAGTGTTTTTATCTTGATTGAATTCTGTGGAATCTTGGGGGAATTTTTGACCGTCTATCTATGTGTGTCCTTGAATTTCTAAAATACATGCGAGAGAGATTCAACTATGAACATGACTACCCTGTGGTGTAGTTCATGAGTGCTGATGTAATCTTGCGAGAGCACCTAATTTGTATACATTTCACTGGTTTTTTTTTTTTCTTTTTTTTTTTCCTTTCTTCTTTTTTCTACTTTTTCCTATCCCATTAGAGAGTATTATCTCTAACCTCCCCAGCAAAAGTGGTTGCCAATTTCTGATCCTGGGGTGTCTCGGGATACCCAAGACTGGTCTTCACCTTGTTAACCTCTTCCCACATGCGCTCAACCGTTTGTAAACGAATCTGCATAGCCTCAGTGCTAGTCTGGAGGTCACCTTTCATCTTGCCAGATTGGTGCTTGGCTTCGAGCGTCTTCCACTTTGTGATTAAATCACCAAAGACAGCATCAGTATTCAGAGGTTTGCCAAAGGCAATCCGGACATCAACACCCCACTTAGGAAGCCAACGTGGGTCACGATCCTCAGGCATGATGTCCTGGGTGCCGTTGATGAACATGGGTATGACATCTGGGGTTGGCTCGGCCTCGAGAATAAAGCGCGCAACACCCCACTTGAAGTACCGCATGACGGTCATGGGGTATTGCGTAATGCAACCCTCAGGGAAGATGTGAAGCCAGATACCACGGTTGCGGCTGTAGTAAGCTGGTGATCGATGGAGGTCCTTGCCGTTGGTGGTGAAGGTGGGGGTGAGAGGAGAGTTTGGGAGAGCAGCGGGGTTGGCGGCAAATGCAGAGTGAGGGAGGGTGGAGGTGCTGATCATGGTCAGGGCTTGTTGCATGGTGGGTTGATAAACACCACCACTGGGGGAATACCGGAAGCGGTGGCAAGGCATTACTTGTCCCAGAGCAAAAAAGGTTGATGAGTTGCTGGACGAGAGTTAGAAAAAACCGTGACTTGGAGAGTGGTGAGTGTGAGAGAAAACCTACGGGGTCTGGAAGCAGATGTCATGGGCACCAAGACTCCAACGCATGACTGTAGGGTTGATGATGTGCTTCAAGGGCAAAACACCCCAGATAAGAGGATCATCGACTCTAAGTGAATTTGATAATTATTAGTGATTCTGTATATTCATGTAATCACTTGTCGAGACTTACACTGAAACATGATTAGATATCGTAACAAGACCTCTCTTCGAGGTACCGGTGGTCAGTCTCTCTTCAAGTGTCTCTAATAGATTCTCCATTCCAGTCACATGTACCCGGTTCAGACCATACAGGTAGCCTTTGCAAACCAAACCAACAGCACCCATAACTACACTAGAGGCCAAACGCCACGGCAACGTGGGCATCTCTGGTAGGATAGGGCCATTATACAAACTCATGATGTATGGTGAGTATGTAGAATGGAATGGAGTGAGATTAAAGAGCGTTCGGTGTAATCAGTTTGCTGTAAGCCCACCGGAGCACAGTAAAGATTGGATCCCCAGACTTCAATCCCTGCACGGGCCGTTTTTGTATCCGGGAAGATAAACAGGGTCGGACGGGATTTCTATAGACGCCCGAAGCGATGCCGAAGCGCAGGTGGATAATAAAGAGTGACTAGTGAGAGAGATTCTCACGGGAAAAGAATGACCCAGAAACCAGAACCTCTGGTCTTGAGCTTTCAAGTATTTGCGTCAGTGAAGCCCACCTCCTTTAATACTGCAGAATAATCGCCAAGTTCCAATATACAACCTCCTGGATGAGATGGTTGTTGGGGACTTGCACTTCCTCTTTTTTTTTTTTTTTGGCTCTCAACGCCCTGTAACTTGTACCTAAGATGGCAATTTTAGCACCTGGAAAAACAAAGGTTGTTGGGATCGCATTATAGGGGATATGCAACAAACGAGGCATCCATGGTAGCATGTGAAAAACATACATTTTATGGGTATTGTTTAGGGTTGTTGATCAAGGGTTGTCGCATATCTGTTTCATGAGGGCGCATACGCGACGGAACATGTCCAAGTTTTCACACAAAACTATTGTGGATTCCGATATTCAGTCCAAATTTCTTCAAAGTTTCTTCATGGCACCTAGTAAGCGATCATATTCTGGGGTCATTTTCTCATCAACAACGCATAATCAACTAATCTACATGTTTAGGCAAACGCAACAGCTCTAGAGCTGTCTTTACCTCTCACGAGCGCAACATTGCGCGCGCTGCGTGGTCTTCGACCTCTGCCAGGTTGACGCGCGATTCATTCTTGCCTTTTGGCTCCTGTATTCTTTGTATGGAGCCCGCTCGTGACCCGGTATGCTGTACCGAGGGAGACCTCATGTGTCGCGAATGTGCGCTGGCAAATGTGTTGGCACAGAAGAAGGAAATCAAGAGAGCGGTGAAGGCGCAGGAGAGAGCGCGCGATGGATTAGAGAAGATTGAGAAGGAGAAAGAAGAGAGGCAGAAGTTGGAGGATATCAAGAAATGGGAAAGAGTACAGGCTGGTTTGGACAATGGAAGGCCAGAGACCAGTCATGACGCAGAGACTCACATGAAGCCAGACAAGCAGGTGCAGCTTTTGTTAGAGGGGTCAGAAGACGCTAATGGTGGTAAATTGCTTTTGGAAAATGGCAATTCCAGGGGCATCAAGCGCAAACTTACTGCTGAGCAATCAGTCGACTCTTATATCGCAAGGTCCGCTCGCCAAGAGGTTGTCAAGGTCCCAGAATCTTCATTTTGGACTCCCTCATTAACACCCTCGGCCAATCCTCTAGCCACCGTCGCTTCTGCAACTATAAAGTCTGTCCCTCTTTGTCCTGGTCCTGGCTCATCTGGCTCCGAGCACATGATCACTGCCAAGCATCTTGTATCTCTCAAGTTTACCGGTCCCAACGGCGCCCCATGGGACCAAGACAAGGAGTCCGAGATTGACCGGCATAACAAGCCACGCTGGCATTGCCCATCCTGCATCAAGGCGTTGACGAATGCTAGTGGTGGTGTTGTTGCCAAGTGTGGGCATGTTTGCTGCAAGAGCTGTGCGGAGATGATGACGGAAGAGGAGACCCCCACTTGCTTTGTGTGCAGTGAGCCGGATAACAAGGGAAAGGTGTACCCTGCAAGTTGGACGGAGTTGAGAAGTGAGGGTACCGGATTCTCGGCTCGTGGCGGAAACAAGGTGAACAAGCTGGTAACGACATTCAATGTTTGATTTTACGGGATATAAGCAATAATAGTCATAACTATACAACTCCAGTAATGGATCCAATCTCCCCATATTCAATGCAACTTCAGTTCAATTTCCAAGCACAAAAATAAAACGATAAACCTACATGTCCAAGCCTAAACGCCAAAAGCCAAACATAACACCCAAATGCCAGTGTACCAATCGTCTAAACAGCAGACAAATCGGGGGGAGAGAAGACCTGTCACAGATCTTGAAAAAAAAAGAAAAAAAAAAGAAAAAAAATTTCCTAATGAATCAAGAAACCACCACCTGGAATATACAAGAAGAACATCGTTATATATCTCACCGAGCTGCGACTGACTTGGAGCCCTTAACTGGTGCTACGAACTCGGGCTCACCCATGGCATCATCAACATCATTGCCGCCAGCAGCAAATGCAGGATGACCTTGTGGGAATGTTTGTGACCCATACCCCACAACCTTGAAGATATTGTTTTTGCCGCCATTTGTTGCTTGCATGAGCTGTTCAAACAACCTAGCTCGACTGTACTCGCGTTTTATTGGTTCGAATATCGGTTGTGGGATGACAGGTGTGGGGTTCCAAGTCGTGAGGCTAGCCATGACTGCTGCGGCTTCTTCATCAGGGTCGATGTTGGTGTTGTCTTCTTCTTCTTCTATGGGTGCATTGGCATCGAGTGCGGCTTCTGTAGACGGAAAAACGGAAAACATGGGTTAGAGGCTATTGTTAACACATCAAGGTCCCAAGTAAAAAAAAAAAATTAAAAAAAAAAATATAAACTTACTTTGCTGTTTTGCCTGGTTCTTCTTCTGATACGCTGCTAAGAGCATATCGTATGGCAAAGAACGCCCCGCGACTGCACGCTTGGCACCCATACTGTGACTCTTGCAGGTAAGAGAGCGGGCACAGGGTTGTCCATTAGGAAGCACAACACCACATTGTCTCTCAACATCAACAGGTCCTTTCGGCTTAGCCGCTTTGGGCTTCGGCTCCTCCTTCTTCTTCTTGGATTTGTGGCCCTTCTCAGCTTCACCATCGGCTTTTCGTTTCTTGCCTGCCTTGCCATCGTCTGCTGTTCTCTTGGCGCCCTTACGAGTTGTCTTCCCGGCGCTATCCTTCTTGTCTGCGGGAATATCATCGTCGCCATCGCTAGAGTCGTCGTCTTTGTCATCCACTTTCTTGCCCCCATCCTTGGCAGCTTCCTTGGCGCGCTCTCGAGCTTCACGGGCTTCCTTTTTGCGTTGCGCCTTTTCCTTCTTGTGCTTCAGACACATGTTGATATGGGAGCTGGCATTAGAGCGGTATATGCTCTTTTTGCAATGCTTACACAAATGTAGGTCGGGGACGTCCTCAAGGATACGAGTGATGCCAAAGGTGTCGCGGATAAGAGTTTCGATTGGGTTCGTTTCGGGGGTAGGGAGAGAGGCAAGCGCAGTTTCCAGGGCTCTGAGTTTCTTCTCATCTGATGGGCAAATATGTTAGTATTTGCATTGCACGCACAGGGTGCAAGTTTGTTTTAGAGGCTCACCTTCTTGCCAACTGGCCGTCTTGACCTTTGGGACAGGTTTTTTGACCTTCAAGACACCCCGCTTGGAAGATTTTGACACTACAATGGAATGGGAAAGTTAATATTTTTGACATCTTTAACACACATATAGTCATCTGATGGGCCAATTCTGTAATTAATCAAACAATGAAGCGCATCGCAAAAAAAAAAAAAAGTAATACGAAACGCACCTTGTGTCGTCATGACGGATAAGACTCAGTATGGTGAAATTAGATTGATGAAAGCACTATGGATACAGTATGGTGCAGTAAACCAGGCCAGATCATGGACAATTTCAAGTGATGGTGGTTGCGATGCGGGCCTGATGATGATGATGATGCCCTGCGGTGTGGGTCGCTGCTAGGCGCAGTTCGAGGTTGATACGCGTTGGCGACAGGACAAAGGACAACAAGAACCTTGTCAATCAGTCGAAATGGGCGCAAGGCACAGATGTATGGGTTCGCCGTGCAGAAATGAGACGTTTATGACGCAAATGATTGCAAATTACACAAGTATCAGTCCTAATAGCCTGTGTTGATTGATTGGCGATGAACCGACAATGATTTTTGTTTGATTTTTTGATGAAAATGAATGGCGACAATAGGGCGAGGCAAGGTGATTAGGACCAAAAGACCGCGCTTATTCAGTCCGCATGGATACAGTTGGATTGGTAAAACTGTGTGTCACGTGATATATACCCTACCGTGGTATTGTTAACCCTTCTGCTTACGGAACCTTCATGTTCCCAAATTCGACTACAGATATTTTGAGATATCTATTCAATAAAAAAGTGCCAAAATATGGAGAAGTCTTGGAGTTCATTATATCCATGTCACTGAGAGGTAGATATATACTTGGAGCCATCAGTACATGCATATCCAGTGTCGTTGTAGTCAGTGAATATTGCATCTCTCTTTGAGCATACTGACCCCATGATTGGTACACTGGGGATGGCAAGGCCGGGAACAACAGCTTCACGCTAGATACGCCCTTTTCAACTTGGTAAGAAAGGTTCGACAAAACACAACCAAGATTCGAGTGACAAAACAGGCTGAATAGTCCAACTAAACCGAGTTGCAAAGCATAGATTGTATTACGGCTCAGATCTCCAACGAACTTGATTCGGGGTCGGATACCTAGTTCCAGATACTTTACTAGATGTACTAGAAGAAATAAAGCTCATTATATGAACCAACAAAGGTGTCACTTCCCGCGGCCATAGTAATGATGAAGACAATCTATACCCCAAGACCTTTTTACCTTTATTCAGGTCCCATTGATATTTTCGAGACACTCTAAACACTGATATCAGATTGCCAGACGCTACATCTATACTGTAGAGTCTGTAAGTAAACGTGTTTCAAGCAGGCCGACGAAGTTGTCATGTATAAAACTCAGTAAAGGATTGACTGGTGGAAAAAAGGTACATCATTTCAAAGGTATTGTCAAACGATATACACTTCCAAAAACAAAAAAAACAAAAAAAAAACAAAAAAAAAAAAAAAAGAAAAAAAAGGCAGTTGGTGTACGCCTGTCTCAAGTATTGTGTTGCCATTGTTGATATGGTGATTGTACGAAAGGTGGTACCGGCGCCATGAAAAAGCATACAGCCTTTTGGGGGTGTTATAGACCGGCTATATGATACAATCTATCTCTTTGAGGAACGGACTGACGAAAATCGTAGGTATACAAGATCTAAAGGACTCGTAAGCTTCGAGCTAGGAGAACAATGTGTCAACGTATCCTGTATGTTGTTACCATTCAGTTGGTGTTTAATTTGCATATTGACGAAACCCAGCCCACCAAGGAAATCTAGGAAAGAAGTGAAACTACAACAGACGTGTATGCGGCACATTCAGCACAGGGTGGTTCGACAAAGTGACACCCCGCATTTCAGACCCGGCTCTTGTGTAGTAGTCAGTATGCAAGCATCGTTCACGCAATATTGCCTTGTCTCTTTGGACAGGTGATGATTTGTTTGGTTGGCGTACCAGGTAAAGCCTGAAAGTAGTACCCCATTCTTTTTTTTTTTTTTTACTTGCCTGACATCGTATGGTCTCAACGAATAAAAGCGATTGGCGAAGAACCAAAGTCAGGGGGGGGGGCTTCGGGAAAGACCATGATACTTGGATAGAAGAACGACCAGGGAACAAAGGTCCTTAAGACTCAAGGGCCCGCCCCCAGATGAGACAAGATTTCAAAGATTGAAAGGAGACAGTTAAACAGCGGGATAAAGTCGCAGATACGGTGCTGGATGAGCCGGGTGCGTTGGGCAAACAAATGACGCTCGTGATCCGCTAATTTGAGGGGATCATATGCGCTAAAATGCAACATGTCATCTCTTGAGAGACGTCTGAGGTGATAATGATGATATAAAAAAAAAAAAAGAAAAGAAAAGAAAAGAAGAAAAAGAAAATTCGAAGGAGACGACGGTGTGAGTTTGGTTGATGAGGGATATAAACAAAAATATAAAAAAATATAAAAAAAGCCCCATTAAACTACAGGAATCCAGATTCGGCCAATACTCTGCATTTTTTCCGCGCAGGTTAGCCTTTAAAATCCTCATGTATATATATATATATATATATCCATCTAAAATAAAAATACCCAAAACCGAAACCTGTAACGGGCAAAAAAGCAGGTGACAAAACAAGAAAAATATCTCTATGACAGGAAACAGGGGAATGAAGAGAATAAACAAGCCAAAAAGAACAACGAAAGAAAAAAAAAAAAAAAAAAAAAAAAAAAAAAGACTGGAAATGCAAATGGCAAAGGGGGGGGATGGGCAGACAGAAAAACCGGGTGTAAATCAAGCAAAACCCGGGTCAAGGCACGCACCGTTCAGGAACCAACTTTGATCTTTCGGCTGGGGAAAGGGGGGAGGGGGGAGCCGATGGTGGTCGATCAACTTTCCGATCCATGGTAGTAGGTAGTCAAGCGACCAATTCGGCTATCGATAAAGAAGAAGAATAATGTAGTACAAAGACCATCATGATGATGTAATATGATAATATGAAAAGGGGAATATGGAGATAAAAGGAACGAGATAGCGAGCACAGCGAAGGGTTTGAAAACAAACACAAAAGAAATACAGACAGGGCCAAAGAAGGAAAAACAGGAACAGACAATGCCAACAACAAAAACACTACCGGTGACTTGGCGAGACACCAGGGTAGCCACGTACCCTAGATTAGACCCGGCAAATTGTGTGGTTCTTTTTTTTTTTTTTCTCATGACCGAGGAAGTACATACCTAACAATCTTCTCGTCCTCACGCTCACGCGGCTCAACCTGTAGACTCTTGTCATACATTTCATGAACGTCACCAGCCGCTTGCATGTTGCTTAGAATATAATCTTGCAACTCAGGGACAGTATGAAGGTTATATCCAACGTTTTGGTACTGTTGGATGTCCCGAATAACTTCGGCAGTCTTTGCACGCTTGGCAAAGTTTATGAGATTTCCCTTCTTGATGATGGAAGGAATACCGTCCTCTATAAAGGTAAGATCCGTAAGGTAGACACCTGGGCAATGGTGGGGTTAGTATCAACCCAGGTTACAATTGCCAATGGTAATATATCAAGTTCCCCAAATGATGGATTGGACTTACCAAAGAAAGGAATACAAGGAGGGTTGGCGGCATGGAGTGCTTCACGGTACTCTCCAAAGTTCTTAGTGCTGGCCATCAACTGGCGCATAGTCTCAAGAAGGTTCTGTGTACGCTGTGGTACTTGATCCCAAGTACGCTTCAGACGAGAAATTGGCGCGGTACCCAATGCGGAAATGATGGAAGTCAGGGTTGAGAAGTTGTTCAGTGAACGGCATTTCTAATTGAGTAAGTGGTTAGTATCACGTAAAAATGTTAACCAGCGAGAGAGAGAGAGAGAGAGAGAGAGAGACAACATGAGTATATATATATATAAATATATATATATATATATATTTACTTACGTCTGCAACAGCGACAAAGTGCTTGATGACAACGACACGCTTGCGGACATCCATCTGGGCCAGGATCATTTCGGCAACCCAGTTAGTCATTTGATTGGAGTGGAGAATGAGGGCCTTGACGTTGGGAGCAGGCTCTGGCTCGCCATCGCCAACCTTTTTCTGCCATGTCTTGTTTAGACACTCGGTGGCCTTGATACGGCCGTAAAGGCGAGACTCGATGATGGTCAATTGGCGAGCAAACTCGGTGACATCAATGTCCAGGAATTTGAGCTTCCTCATGTTCTTGGGCATGATTGGCGCTGGTGCACTACGATCAAGATTTTGCACCATGCGACGAGCACCAGCTTCTTTTCCAGACATACGCTGGTCCAGCACAGCCATGAGAGTTCCTGACCCAGGAGCCTCGGCAGACTTGACAGTATCACGCGCAAAGTTGTAAACATCACGCATAAGTTGTTTAGACTCCTCATTGTAGTCCTCCATCCAGAAGTTGTCAAACCAACTCTTGAGAATATTGACAACGCGAACACGAGTAATCATCTGCTTCTTTGTCCGCCATTCCTCATAGTCGTTGGGGTGAAGACCCTCGGGTGGTTGGAGACTAAAACGCCTCACTAGCAACTCAAACAACTCGCGAGCCGTAGTAAATGAACGGTAAGTGAGAAGGAAGGTATTGTTAAAACTTGAATCAAGCTTGTCATGACGAGTAAGCTGTTCAACAAGAGCCTCTAGTGTACCTCCCTTGACAGTTGGTGGTGAGGTCTTGGTCTCCCAAGAGATCTCTTGTTCCAACTCGAGCAAAAGGTGGGGGGGAGTTTGAGGTTCCGGAGCCTGTGGAGAGGGATCTTCTCCAAAGATCTTCTTAATCTTCGACATGTCACCCTTACGGAAGTTGCCAACAGAATCGCCTTCAGTGAACGACTGGGTGGTCATCATAGAAGGACGAGGGGGCATGGTTGATCTAGATTCCTGCCTCTGGTGCATACGACCATCGTAGACATTTGACTCTCCACGACGGAGAGGCTCCCGCGCAACGGAGATTGATTCTTTGCGCTGGGTTTGCATCTGGGCGGTATTCATTTGTTGCATAAAGGCAACCAAACTCTGAAGATTGAACGTAAGATGGGCTGAGTTGGTCTCAAGAACGGTCGAGCATTGTCGCACATACTCGAGACGATTCTCCAAGGCCTCTCCTCGAATCTCAGACCATTCGTCGGCCAAAGGGCCAGTGACAGTCTGGCATCCAAGAACAAGGTCTGCAATGTTATCATATATGCTCTGTTTGCTCGTAAAGAACTCCATCAATGCAGGTTGTTGGGCTGAGTTGCTCAGCCCGGATAGGTCAATGTTCTCTATCAATGAAATCCAAGATTTGAAGGCGTCGACAACCCTGCCGCCTGCAGCGCAAACCAAATTACCAATATGTTCGAGCCGGACTGCAGTAACAGTCTTGTCGTTCAGAACCAACGTTTTGTCCAGTTCTCGCAAGCTCGAAACAAGTAATCGCTTCATCTCGTCGGCATGCTCTAAAAGCTTGTCATCCAATATGATTGAGGGGTCAGACGGACCATCATCATCATCGTAAAAGTTGGCAGCAATCTGATCACGCGGGCCGATGCCATTGTTTTGCCAGCTACCTCCAGTGATACTACCAATGACAAAGCCAGGGAACAGACGAGGTATCTCTTCACCGCGCTGTGCCCGGGCCACTTCCACGTAGTTGTACACTCCTTGGAATACGCCATCCGCCTCGAACTTGCACTTTTGAACAGATTCGGCATTAGGCCAATCCGTTGCAGCTATGTGTGACGAGATGACCAGTTTTGAGAACTTGGACATCATGTCACGGAAGTGCGGGTACAGGGCTTTATTCTGTGATATAATCGAAGGTTGTCCGGAGTGATTATCAGTAGTGCCAGAGCCCGCTGCAAGGAGCAGACGCAGGTGGTCGGAAATATCTTCAGCGCGCGCAACATACTCGGGTCGGTCACTGCTATCGATAGCTTCCCTGTATCTTTCAATGGCCCGTCTCATATTGAGAACAAGGCCATCCCAGGTAAGAGGTGCTGTGGTACCATCGTCGAAGAAGGATCTGGAAATGTTTGAGGTCGTCGGAATGTTGTAGGTGCCGGCAGTGAACGAAGTTGCGGATGCGATCATGGGAGGCTTAATGCCACTAGACGGCGGGCCAGAGAGAGCGTCGATTCTCTGTCTATTCTGCTGGGGAATGAGACCGTTGATAGAGTCCATAGATGCCGATGGCGAAAGTTCGTTGCTGAAAGAACGTTGAGTCAGGGTCTACAATGAAAAAAAAAAAAAAAATTTGAGTCAATGTGTGTTAGTAAGTTTGGTCTACAATACAATGAGACTCTGAGAAATCCTATATTTTCACTAACCATACGGCCACTGGCGGACATTGACATGCCATGATCGCCATCAATCTCGGAAGCCGAAGTTACGGAATCCTCATCCTCATCCCGGGTCAAGCCACGGGCCATCATTTCCGGTGGTACGCGGGTCCGATCGGGCATGTTAACATTCATGCGATCCATTGGACCAGTCTCATTAACAGACACTGGAGACTCAAGTGGAAGCTCCGTACTCCGATCCCCAGTCATCATGTTGTAGTAGAATAGACGGCCATCGGCAGTAGCTTGCGGGATCCAAAAGTCTGCCCGAGATTTGTCACCAGATTGAGATCCTCCGAGGGGTAGACCAGACGGTTGGTCATTCTGCTCTGCATCTTCTTCATCTTCCTCTTCTTCCTGTTCGTAGTTTTCTTCATAAGATTCGTCCTCTTCCTCCTCGGCGACAACATTATTGTTCGATTGGATAGTGTCGGGTATTTCATCTGGACTCTCAATTATCTGGCAGTAATTGCTGGGGAACCAGCCTCGTACGCCGTTGATGACGCCGTCCCACCAGCCACTTTCAAGCTGGGTTATGACCTGGATTACATCGCCCTCGTGGAAGCTCAAGCTTGTTCTGTCGTCGGCCTCATAGTTGTAAAGCGCCCGAACGAACATTGTGCCAGTTGATGCCGCGCCGACTAAGCCGTTCATAAGAAATGCCGTAGGGTACTCGGCACAGGCTAAAGGTATATATCGCAAGTGTATTATGGGGAGTTGTACGATCGTGATATGCGCAAAATGTTTTAGATGTTCGCGAGACTGAGTGCGCCGCTAAGATCCACGCGGGTGGAAAACAATGTGTTCAATCTGCTTCGTCGAGGGGGGGAAGGGAGGCGGCTGCAAAGGTAATCGTGGGGCCTCGTATAGTCGACTCTTCGCCGAAGCGATGGAAATAGAAGCAGTTGTGTATATATGCAGTCTAAATCGGACTAGGAATGACTTCAATGGAGCTTTTATTCCGGAAAAAGAAAAAGAAAAAAATAACAGGAAAAAGAAAAAAAAATTGTAAAGCGAATCTCACAGTCTCAAGAACACATGCTGTGACTGAGTGGGTGGCGAGGCGAGGAGAGAGGCGAGTGAGCGAGTGATCAATCTGGAAAGCCAGCAGAAAGTGGATAACAGAGGGGAATTGATGTGGCAGAGACCAAAACGGATGCGATAGCTATGTAAGGAGACTGAGGCCAACAAAGTGAGCCTGCTAAAAAACGTCTAGCCTAGTTTGTTTAGCGTCTGTGTCCTAACCAGCTTGACTGGTCGACCAAACTTGAAGTCTTTAATATATTGTCTGATTGACAACAAGTTGACAGGATCAAGGCAAAGCAGGAACAAGTGTATTTACTTGCCTCGTGTGTGCAAGACAGACAGATTGTTGATGTATTAGTATTTGTTGTAGCCGTAGAGGTACTGGGTCGTTGGTGGGCTCGCTTCACTGGTGCTGGTCGTGGGAATCAAGCCGTGGGGGATGACGGATCTGGTTGGCTAGGGATCGAAGCAGCGAGGTTGACGAGATAATAGATAGGATTGACGGGGCACAGGGGAAAAACAAGCGGGAGCGGAGCAAGGCTCCAGAAGATTAGGGGCATCCACTAAGGTTGAGAAATGCAGGGCATTAACTGAGTCGACTCAAGGTTCAGGTAATCTGCAATGCACACAATGGATTGTTGGGCGCTCTGCCTTGTAATTCGAGATTTATTTCCATGCCACTATGGATGGTCATGCGGTATCGTATCAGTATCAGTGGACAAGATTTTGGGCAAATTTCGATTGAGACAGAGGGGAAGTTGAAAATACTAAACGGTTCTCCGTGCGTAATCTACCTATTATGGGTTGGAAAATAGAGAAATGGGCAGAGAACGGAAAGGGTTAAAGTAGAGTAGAAACTTGCTCGAAATGATGGGTGCCAAAAAGAACAAAGAAAGGAAAACAAAACTTGGAGGGGCAATCAATATGCTTGGATTTGACCCTTCAATTACGCGTCTATGATGGATTAAAGTGCAAACTACGATTTGCAATGCTGCTCAAAAATAGGGGGAGAATGGATGCACACCGACTAGCCGGGAATATTGTATTATGAAACCCTGGTGTCTGATGATAATTAGGGTCATTCCCAATAAACGTTTGTACCACCTCAGCAAAGTTAGGAAGATTGTGAGGACCACCTATGGATAGTATATGGATTGGGGATATGGATGTTAATGTCATGCTGATTTCGGCTTTCTTACTTTATTACATAGATAACATTTATACATATGAATACAAATATTGTATAGCAAATGTGCTCTTTATCATACAACTAGGTTGGGGCTTTGATAGCGTTGTTCAGGATATGCATATGTATTTGAGGTACAATACTGATATATAATTGGATTGGCGTCAAGTTCCATCAGTGTGGTTCGTAGGGTCACTTTATCAATGTAACTTTCCTACAATGTAGTCGTCAATTAGATGGCCTCATATCCTATTGAACTTTCCAGTCAAGATCCAGTAGTGTTTTGAGCCTTAAGCAAGTAAGTCAAACATGGGCAGGTAAGATGCCTTATGGATGGATGGTATACACAAACAATCAGTATCTGTTACATCATATCCCAGCAGCAGTAATAGTAGCAGCTGTATACTGACATGTGCATAGTACAGAAGAGGTGTTAAACTCCATACATGGTAGTTTATGTACTATTCAGAATCTGGTTTAAAGTAAATTCATTGTAGTAAATGTCACAACACAGACCCATGTCGATTTATACCTTTTCTATATCGATTCAAACATCATACTCTTTGTCTATACTCACTTGATAGCGGCAAGTGGTTCTTGAAAGGCACGTCATTTTCATTGTAACCCACCCCAGAGCATCTACTGATGTTGACCTGTTCAATAATCTTTTGCAAAAGCAAATCAAAAAGTTGGTACTTATAGTCGGCCGTGTACCTGTCAAATCAGTCTTCTTTAACAAAAGCCATATGAAATTGCAAATATATTCACATCTGGTTAATTCAACAGACTTGGATAATCTCATTTTATCTATCCAGCCAATGGGAAATCAAGTCTCATTGATTCATCTTGTCTGATATATAAATCACAAACACTAGCCATCAACAAATGGGTATTACACGGTTCGGAACGTGTATACCGGGTAAATATTACGGGCCGTTCTATCCTACCACCACACCACCTGCATCGTGTGCCAATATCTGAGTGATTTGTAATTTAATAAAGGCCATCATATATACGTTTATTGTATTTTTTATGTTGATTTGATTTAAATGCCAACTCAGTGTTTATATAAAACACGGACACCACCAAGTTTTGTTGGCACACTTCGATCCGTTTATCAAGCGAAAAAGTGCGGACGACACGCGTCAAATTTTTTTATTTATATATATAAACGCGCCCTAGAACCAATGGAATAACCGTTTTGGCCCTTCAAGTTTCAACTACGACGCGGACTAAAACGGTACAAAAGCAAAGGACATCTTGTAAGTCAAACAGGGGTTGTTTATTCCTCCAGCGAAAGAGGGAAGTTGGGTACATGCTCTGCGTGTGGGAGGCGGAGTCTTTGTGACAAGCATCAACTGCAAAGTCTGGAGAATGCAGAGGTTCCAGTGACTTTTGACCTGCAGCATAGAGGGCCATGGTGGGCAAGGGATTCGCCGGACAGGATATAGGATTGTGACCCTGGCGTGCCCCCTGACAGACCCTCATTTACAACGGGACGGACAACCCAGAATCACAAAGTGAGGCAGGGGATGGGGGGGGGGGGTATCTAGAGAGACAAAGGTGGGATGGAGGGGAATATTAAAAAAGAAAAAGGATAACAAGATAAATAGAGGGGCTCGCTGATTCCTACGCAAGGTATAGGTGAGATAACCTGACCTGTAGTTCTGGCTTCTACCAATGAGGACATAAAGTTAAGGTGTATGATGTTGCAACAAACGTGGTGGGAACAGCCTATCACATAATGATATCACCTTCTATTCATATATATATATATATATATATATATATATCTCAATAGGAATGAAATATACGGCAATTCCGTGGTGTATATCCCTTACTTTGCAAATGTGCGGTGAGCCAGCTGAGGGATGCTAATCGATATGTGTTATTTCAGAGTGTCTCCTGCATATGTCTTGTCCCTTCTTTATGCAGGTCACGCACAAGTATTCATAGAAAGAAACATGTTGTTGTATATGTGAATCCTACTCTGGATCATGCAGTCGCAATGGAAATCGGATTGGAATCGTACTCGCAAGCCTTTGCTCAGTGGATCAGCAGACCCCACCATATTCCCCCCCCCCCTCCCTTCTTCTCCGAGGGGGGGACCAAGACGGATGAATGGTGGGCGGGCTAGTGGCCACATCGACCGTGCGCATTGCATGACATTTAGCGTGAGTTGGATATAAGTAGGTACACTATGTCTATTCTCCGAGCTCCAATCTCGAGAGGAAAAAACAAAAAGGATATCATGTGTTTTGAGTGCTTCCATATCTCTCTCTTTTTTTTTTCAAAAAAAAAATTCAGAATAAATACATGAGTCTATTGATTAGTGACTATTAACGCTGTTGTATAGCATTGTGACAATAACAGTAATACAGGAGCACAAAGCACCGTAGAGTAGTTTTCAATGCATAGTCAGCACGGACTGGTCAGAATAACGGGCTATATTAGGAAAGTTGGAGCAGGCTTCATGTTATATACTCTCCTCCTCAATCCGGGGGTGTATCTTCTGGGTCTATTCGTCATAGTTGAAGTAGAATTTAGGTGACCGGTTTTATATCCACACCTCTGGTATCCTTTACTACCTGGGCGACAGATTTATGTTACAACAAACTCCACGCTCTTCGCGGTGTCCGGCCCGCCTAGATGATCGCCTTAATGAACCTTTTGGCGCGGCGTTTCCTTTGCTTCCGTGCTTCTTATTTCCCCTTATCCACCCCACCCACCCATAATATATTTGCCTTCCCTCCATGACTACGTGGATTAGTACAAAGTCTCATTTTGTACAAGTACCCAAGGATGATGGTTTTAATACATAGGTATCAGCATACCTGCTTACGGCGTAAATGTACCAATGTGGGTAATAAAAAGTACACACAACATAGTAGTTAAACACTAGGGTTGCTAATTACGAAAAGGAAAAGGAAAAAACCCTGAACATCAACCGGGAAACCAGCCGCTCGAATTACTGGAATCATCCATGAATTTGCATAAGCCAATTTCACCCATACGAATTTTGGCGGTAGTAATAACGGTCGGTAGTAATAATAACAGTGCCAGTCCAGTGCTTGAAATTGGGGTAGTGGGACGCTAGCGGTGACAAAACTAGAGCAAATAAAGTAAAAAGGGTCCTTGGAACTAGTCATGGACAAAGGGAGACTAAATCTATTGTCACTCGCTTTTGGTTAGCAACAATCAGACGCCATGAAGCTAGTTGCTGGAGACGTTCCGACTTGTACATTGCATCTGTAGTGATATATCTGATGCGAATTGATTGGTACTCAAAAAAGGCCATTTATTCCTGCGGTGTGTTGGGTCCTATCCTCAATCTTTGTGGATAAAGGCGCGACATCACATGGTCTCGCCATCACACCATACTGCGTAAGTCGGTTCATATAAAGTCCGATTAACCGTTGTCTGGTATTTTGCCAGTGAAGCCCATTTTATTCGGACCCACGTTTCCTTTATGACTGCCCGTCGAGATGAGGCGTGTGAAAAGAGTTAGACAGCAGATGTTGATCACCCCCGCACAGCCGGTCTAAGTGGGTAGACCTAATGAACCCCCCCACACTCTCACCACTATTTATTATCAAACTCCCCAGTCTCTTTTATTATTCCACCCCAACATTCTGTGTGAAACTTGCACAGTCTACGCGGGAAGGGCGTAAGCGTCTTTCCCGAAAAAAAAAAAAAAAAATCCACAGCCCCCCTCAAAACATTCAACGCCGCATGTAAAACGCGAGGGCCACCGCTCGGACAAGGGAAACGCGGGATGAAATGGTCATGGGATATAGGAATTTATCCCCCAGATACAAGGGCGATGGGAAGAGTTGAGGGGCCATACCCAATGATTTTTTTATTATTACTTACTGGTATCGACATATGCGGAACATGTCGCTGAGCCAGAGTTTCCCATGGAATCAATACTTGTAATTATTAGTCTGAGCCATAGGACTTGTTCACTATACAAACGGTACATGATCTATTGAAAGTACAGAACTCAGATGATTTCAAGAGAGTAAGTAGTAAAGCGTATATTCAGGTGATCAGGATACTTGTGGTATATGTTACTGTGTTCTGGAATTATACTAGTAATGTACTGAAGGATATTTACTTGTCTGTGCAGAACCCGCCAGGTCTAAAATGAACAAGCAAAACATGCATGCGCTCAATAGCTCCTAGATATGGTTGGACATGAGGGTGAAGAGCAAGAGGTTGAATTAAAAGATTAATGAAAATAAGATATTGTAGATGGATATGAATAATGGGATAGCTGAAGCATACCTTGTTGGCTGGCTGGCTGGCCTGCCTATTAATCCAGGAGTCCCCCCCTGGGCTGTTCACTGTGATGTGATAAAGATGGAGAACTACAGACATGTGATCTAAATCACATTCTAGTGGGCATAGAGGGGAAATCAAGTTCCCCGCCACCTAAACTATTGTGGTTCAAAGATGATGAGAACTAATTTGTCCCAGCCGTGCGTAGTAATGAATGTCTGTGGATGTGGCGTTGATGGTGTCTGTTTCACTGTAGGTGGGTTGTGCCACAGAACAGTAGTATAGGTGGACTTGCACAACTTTCGCGTCTAGGGCAAAAGACTTTTGGAGTTTGACCGGCTTGCATTGGAAAGCCAATCCCATCCTGGAACTTGGTGTTGAAATGCCCAAGTAAATTGAGGCTACAAGAGCCAGCTAATAAAGCTGAAAATGTGGAACGAACAGCAAGGGGTGGGATTAGCACAGGGGAAACCCATATCAGGCAAGAAATTTGAAAAGTATACTTATGGTAGAAAAAAAAAAAAAAGAACCTAGTTTTGAGCTTTTAATGATAATCATTGTTATACCGATATTTTACAAAATGGCGGGGAAGTACTTGGAATTTTTTTTTTTTTCCATGGACCCAAGCAGATACAGTAGCAGACCGAGGGGTGGTGTAGAGTATATCGCTATATATACTCTATGAAGCCAACGCGCTGCGTCTTTAATGATTGGTAAAAATGAAAAAAACCTCATCTGTCAGAATATGAGTGCGGCCCTATATGCAAATGCAATTGTCGTGCATGATGCCCAAATTTTGCTCTGACTTGCAGGTAGCCATGACGTTGGCGGATCACTTGAAATGGCAAGTGCCCTTGTTATTCGAGAAGGATAGAACTGGGTCTGGTGATTTGTTCGGGGAAGGCAATTGCCACGTCTGTATAAGAGGGCCAAATATTCGACCTAAGTCTCGAAACAACGAGGCCGAGTCAAACGGTGGTACCCACCTATGTATATGTGTAGTAACTGTTAAATTTGGACAAACCTGTACTCGAAGACGAAGAAGGCAGTTACCGTGTTGAGTCGATGATATTTTCGACGACATATGAACAAGTAATAATATCGATGACGCCAAAAAAAAACAAAAAAAACAAAAAAAAAAACAAAAAAAAAAGGGAATATTGCACACATACATCCCATCTAATGTGCTGCCTATCGACTGCGTTGCTATGTATGAAGTTCCACTTGATTCCCTTCACATGGGCTGGCTTGATCCTGCGCTATTCCTTCCCTTGTTGCTAACTACGGGTGGTGATCCTGGCGCGGGTACACCTTGTTATGCTTAGGTCGGCTGGATGATCAAACTGACTGGCTGATTGACGAGTAATGATTTGAATTCCTTAGGCAAGGCGATGTTTGCGGGCTCACCAGAAAGACTTGGAACACAACGCATGCAGAAAGAAAAAAAAAAAAAAAAGGCATGAGCGAGCGTAACCTCACCCAGCCTTTGCACATCTTTTCTCGATTTATGGCGGATTTGTTGTCGCTTGGAACAGAAACTCGAGCTTTAGGGAAGAAGCGGTAAGAGCACAAAAAATGAGAGACCTAGGGTGTTGATAGTGAACTTTCTGGTCCATGCGTAAAAAATGAATACTGGAAGCGTAGACAACAACATGGCCGGTTAGGTTTCGGTAGCATGAATGATTGTGATGTAATTGTTCAAGTTAATCGGGGTACAATGTATATGGATGTATGATTAACTTAGTACTTGGGATGGGCTTTTGGGGAGAATATTCGGTTTCTTGTATTTTCCGGCATTCAACCTAAGAGATGTGAGCTAGGCGTAACATTTACAGCGTTTATTTGCTTTCTGCTTAGAGTGTGAATGGTATCGATTCATCTATGTATTTTTCCAAAGATGGGGTTAATGTAGTGGGAGCCCCCCCTCCCCCCCTCCCCCC
>MKGJ01000062.1:48122-73256 GCA_002018255.1 Bretziella fagacearum | reverse complement strand
CTGCTGCTACTGCTGCTGCTGCTGCTGCTGCTACTGCTTCTGCTGCTCCGACCCAGCTAATGAACAACAGCACCGGTCTAGCCTCAACAGCGAATGCAGGCAATCCCTACAGTGATGTTCCGCGGCAGGTGTCGCAGCCACAACAAACTGGTGTTGACGGACTTTTCTCGGAGGCGCCCATCCACACAGACTTACTCAACGACATATCACATCTCTGGCAAGCGCCGGCGCCAGTCGATGTCGGCATGGGTGGGATTTCCGAGACTGAGAACATGGCTATTGATGATCGGTCATACTTTTCGCTGTATATGGATCAGGATTGGACATTGGTTGGAGAAGGAGAGACGGACTTTGCCGAACTCAGCCGGCAGATTCTAGAATGGAGCTAGAATTGTTCAAAGTGGGATAAAAACAACCAAAAAAGGGGAGACTGATAAAAGAAGAAGTAGAAGTGGTTAGACATGTAATTCCAAGCGTTGAAAAAAAAAAAAATTGAAAAGAAAAATGAAAAAAAAAAACTTGTGTTTTAATAATGATAGATCATGATGATAGAAAATAGACTAATACTTGTTATATTTACCTCATAAACTTAGAGACTTTATCGGGTGAAAAACTCTCTCTTAGCGATACATGAGTTCTGCCGGAGTCTCCTTCATATCAACCTTTGGCTCCCCAAACAAAGAGGAATCTGCCAACGCCGCATCTAGAATACCGATTGCTTTGTCTCCCTTCCGTACCTTCTTAGTAGGAGGAGCTGCGGCTGCTTCATCATCACTGTGGTCAGGACCTCCCGGTCCCTTCTTCACACCATCAGATGGAGGCGGCGCACTCGGCGCAATAGGCTTCTCTCCAGCAGTCACTTCTGACTTCCGAGTTGGAGTTGATTGCTGAGTCTGGTTTTGAGTCTGAGCCTGGATGTGGATCTGAGTCCGGGCACTCTCCACCCCACTCTTCACGATGCCCCAGTCCTCGCAAAACTTGTCATCCAACATCTCATCATAATACCCGTCCATGCGTCGTCGGTAAGCAGCCCAGGCTTCCTCGAGCCAAGCCGGATCATGACGGCCAAGGTGAATGTTGTCCTGGTAGCTAGCAATGTTGCACCGGAATGTATTGTTGGAGCTCAGGGCCTTGATATCGGGGCGACGAGAGCCGTCAGGTCGTGTGACAATGTACTTGTCATCGCCGGGGAACAGATCAAGGATAGCATCTCGACGGTCAACTGGAAGACGATCCCATGCTTCGTCCAATAGTAAAATGTCCTATGATTTATCTGTCAATAATCACTGTTTTTATATGTCGTCATGAGACAAAGAGCCATCAATGATATACCCGAAGATTAGCCTTGATCAAAGGCGACCGCACCGACGTCAACAAATTGTCAACCGACCACGTGTTATGTCGCCGAGACTGCACTGTTCGCTCCTGAACATCTATATCCTTTGATACTGACGCCGAGCCAGAGTTTGTGCTGCCACGGGTGGGCGCCTTGCGCTTTCTGCTGCTCGATGACGCCACTCTGGTCGCTTCAGGTTTGTCCATGCCCGAATCGACTTCCGCATCAGATGCCAAATCATCGCGCGGAGCATCGGCCTGCACTGACGACGACGACGACGACGACGACGACGACGACGACGACGACGCTTTGGCTGCTTGTGCTACCTGGCGAGAGGAGACCCGCCGACCATCGGTGGGTACAGCATCAGATTGATTAGGAGACTGGTGAGCCCGAGAGATCCGGGCTGTTTTGGTTGCACGGGGTGGGGTGCTCAGAGGCTCCTGAAATGTACCGTTGGATGTCACATTGGTAGCGGATGCATCAGAGCGCGAAACAGACTTGTTGTCTGAAGATGTTGATGAGGTATTCTTCTAGTGACCGTTATTAGCATCATTCTCTTCTTTTCTGTGTGGGCGTTCCATGACCACATCATTTATGCCATTTCCAGTGTGGTCACGAAAACTCCCATTCTTGCTTTTTGGGAGAACAAATACATCTTTTTGGGAGGCTCCAGCCGGCAACCTTTGAGTAGAGTTTCGACTCGGCAGGGCAATGCTATAGTTTACATCTTCGGTAAGAGTTCCGTCGGCTTCAAATTCGGACGCAGAAAGTTCACTCAAGGAACTATCGGATGAGTAACCTGCCATGTCGCCAGCGGTTTCGGCAGCGTTGGCTGGCCCAGATCCAGACGTAGACGGCAGACTATGAGTTGCAATGTTGGATTGAGAATTCGCAAAGTTGGTCAAGGTTGGTGATGTGGGCTCGCAGGCATTCTGATGTGATGAAATAAATAAGCTGCAATGAAATGGACTGGCTGAAAAAAAATGAGAAAAATGAGCAAAATGAGAAAAATGAGATGAATAGATGTAAAGATGAAGATGAGTTGAAATAAGCGGACTATTGGGCGAACATTGTCAAGTCTCAAATGTTTGAAAGTTGGCTGGTCGTGCTAGGATCAAAGGTACCAGATTATGGAGAAAAGAGAGAAAAGAAACTGGTATAATATGACCAAAGTTGAGAATTAGTGTCAAACGTTGGACGAAGTTGGCATATAATATAGTCTGAGTTATCAGATTGACCATGGCGATGGACAGTTTTTTGTAACAAAAAAGTTGAACAATAAAAGTCTCAGTCAAGTTATGAGAATGCTGCGGGACGTATCGTATGAACTAGTTAAGGAGCGGACTGTGAACTAAAGGAAGAGACGCAGCGCAAAAGAAATATCGAGATATTAAAAAAAAAAAAAAAGAGTCATGAAATGACTCGGGGTAAAGGATCAACTTGAACGAATATGGGACAGTGAAGCAGTTGATCGGTCGGTCTGAGAGCGTCTCAAAGTTCACGACATATATGTCTGAGTGTGTGTGTGAGAAAGAGAGAGAGCGCTATGTGAGTATGTGAGTATGAGAGCTGTGATGATTACACACAGTCGTTCTGAGTGGACAAAAGAAGACAGAAGATGAAGAAGGAAAAAAAGAAAAAAAGAGTAAAAGTAAACCGATGGAGTCGCCGCCTTCCAACAACTCGTCTTGATATTGGGTCGGAGATGGGCACTGTACAATCCCGCACTACTTACTTTTGTTTTACCCCTTCTACAGGCTGTTTTTTTTTTTTATCACCTGCGAGTGCAAATCGTGTAGATGGAATCAGACGGTGTGTGTATATGTGGGCTGGTGCTGGTTGGTGGGTGACTGGGCCGTGTGTGGTGCTGGCGACCGTAAGTTTTGGGCGAGTGAAGAAATAGGAAATCGCGGGTGTTGATCATCAATGTCGGAAGTGGATTATCGTGGGACGTGGCGATAGATGACAAAATAGAAGATGAATCCGACAAAGTGATGCGACTAGTCACGAGATAATGTGAATGAAAGAAAAGAAAGAAAAGAAAAGGATTAAAAGGAAAGAAAATTTTTTTTTTGTGGTCTACCGCGCACAAAAATATATCAAAATGACATAAACGGTAGTTACATTTCCCAAAGTTCACGACAAACTTCTATTGGTGGAGCTAACTAACCTTCCTTCTACTTATAGCCAAAGCTGTCGTTCAAAGTTAAGCTAGGAAAGCACCTAGCGCCACAATAACGAAGCTAAACGCCACACTAATACGACTGTTGCCACAACTATCAACCGCAGCTTTGATTAGCTTGTTGGGCTCACTTTAATTGTGACTACAGATGTGGCTTCTCTAGACCCTTGCGAAATATGTCTTTTGACGACAGATTGGCGACCACATATGGACTTTAACCCGTGAACCATAGACGACTAACCCCACTGGCAACGCGATACTCCACACGTCATAGTATCTTACAACATCAATATACACACACACTTCTATCAAGACGACCACTACGCCAATTGGCCTTGACATCACCTATAATGATCCGTTCTACCCAAATATCCCGCCTAGACGGTATGTCGACCCCGTAAACATCAATCACAAAGAACCTCCACACTCACGATATCCCTCTCTAGGCCTGATGCTTTGCGCTACTGTCGACGATGACGCCCGTCTCAACGAAATCAAGAGCCAAGTCAAGCAAGTCCTACGCACTCTCACGCGCAACTCGGAACCCCAAGCCAGTATCGACTCCGGTAACCTCAGCATCCAGTACGTCTCTATCTCCTCCATTTCAATATATCCATCACCTACTAACCCTATTTTCTTCTCTCCCTACAGCTACCTCATCGACAGCCAAATCATCTTCCTCACCATCTGTGACGCCTCCTACCCACGGAAACTCGCCTTCACCTACCTTGCCGACATTGCCCGCGAATTCACAACCACCTACAACGCCGCGCAACTGGCAAACCCGGCGCTGCGGCCGTATGCATTTATGGAGTTTGACACATTCATCACTCGGACACGCGATACATATCTGGATGCACGGGCGACGCAGAATCTAGACAAGTTAAATGACGAGTTGCGGGATGTCACCAAGGTCATGCACAAGAATATTGAGGATCTGCTCTACAGAGGTGATTCGCTAGAGAAGATGGGAGAGTTGAGTTCGAGACTGAGGGATGATTCAAAGAAGTATCGGAGGGCGGCAGTGCGGATTAACTGGGAGCTGTTGGTGAAGCAGTATGCGCCATTTGCTGGGCTTGGGTTTATTATCTTGTTGTTTGTGTACTGGCGCTTCTGGTAAAGGGAAAGACGAGAGAGACGAGAGAGACGGGAGAGACTTGAGAACAAGTATTTTGGCTAGAGGCATTGGTGTCATTATCATTTAGTAGCCCATATAATAATCTGCGTCAGTATAGACAAACATAGGTACATATATCATCCACATAGGAGGAAGTCTTCACATATCTGTATGTGTAAATCACCATGTATCATGCAATAGTAAAGAGTCATGGACCTTATTCCAGATACAAAACTAAGAGTAGGAATCTAAGAAAACAAACCAAAAACTCCTCCAGATGATTAGGCCAGCAATGGACCAAAAGAAAAAAAAAAAAACAACCATCATATACAAAATGACCAAAAGAAACAAAAAAGAAAAAAAGCACTTGCAAAACCAATAAATGGCCCCAGAAAATAAAGGGTATGGGTATGAAATGACAAACGCCGTCTCCGTCTCCGTCCTCTCCCCGTACATATTACATCATCACACAACTCTCCGTCCCTTTTGGTAACACCCCCGGCATCTCCATCCCATACGCCGTATGACTCCACTCCAAATGCTCCTGAAACTCTTTTAAATCCCCAAAACCACCCCCAACCTCATTCGCCACAGGCTCCAAATCATCCTCTCCCTGAGCAATCCTCAGCTCCCCCTCAAACGCCTCTTCGCAATACCGACATACATGCCTTGCTTGCCACTCGACGCCCACTGGCGCCACATGACTAGCCACTGCAACCGCCGCAAACACAATCGTCTTTTCTTCATGTTCCGATACACTGAACCCCGTAGCTTGCCAATGTGGTTGTCCTGTTGGTGCAACAAGGGGAGTCTCAGGCGCCGCACCGGTAGTACTGCTGTCAGAGCCATTGCGCGTACGATGATGCGCAAGACTCGACCCCGAAGATTCTCTTTCGCCCGCCATATCCACCCCCGAAAGCCCTGACGTCGGCCCATCAATCAGCGACCGCTTCGACGGCATATCCTCCAAATCCTCCCAAATAACATAGCCATCGCAAAAGTTGCAAACAAACGCAACATCCCTATCGCCAAACCTCTCAAAGCGACCCACCGTGTTGCAGACGGCAATCTCCTGTAGGCAATGCCGTTGGTAGGCGGGGTCACTGGGGTCTTCGCGGCGGCCGGTCCAGGCGCGTTGTTGGCGGTGGACGAGGAAGGCGCCGAGGCAGCGAGAGGTTGTCTCGTTTTTGGATTCAAAGATGCGGCGGGCGACGTGGCATTGAGCAATGTGGAGGTCGTGGGCGATGCGTTTGGTGTCGTTGATCCAAAAGGGGGAGATTGGACCGCCGTCACGGGTCCAGATGCGGAAAATTTCCATGTGTTCTTCGAGGCGGTCATGGATGTTGGCGAGTTCGACAAGGGATGCTCCTAGATGGCGTGTTAGTAGATGGTATGAATTGGTAGTGTATGGTGTATATAGCCTTACTAGTTCGATCGTTGGGGTAATAATGTGGCCCGTTGAGCAAGTGTGGTAACTCTTGAAAATCCTTTTTCGCTTCGTCTAAACAACTCTCCAACGCCCTCAACTGCTCAAACTCATCCGGACCCCAATTCCTCTTGTCTGCAAAATGAAAAGACTTGATCCCCTCATCCAACGTCAACGCTATCTTTGCCAAGAAGAACCCCACCGTTTTTGTCCGCAACTCTCGCTCCCGTAGCTCCGCCGCTGATTCGTCAATGGGCAACACAAGCGGCGATGCCGATGCAAAGACTGCATTATTCGGATGCGGGTTAATCGTCGGAGTCGGATGTCGTCCAACGCGCGTACGGGCGAGTGAAGGAAGTGGGATAGTTGGTGGTGTTGATATTGACGTAGACCCAAGGGAATCCGCAAGAGACTCCGGGCGTTTTCCTCGTGGTCGCAACTCGGGTGTATCGTGTGTCGGTGTATCGGCATGTTCGTGGGCACCGCTAGTGTATGTGGAGCCTTGGTGGTGATATGGGCCAGGGGAGTCGGTGGATAGCCGGGTGGATGAGGCGGGTCCGACCCGCAGGTGGGGCCGTGGTCGTTGCTCGGGGGTATCGGCAGTGTGGCGGGGGAGTGGGGACTGGCAGCGGTGATCGGGGGAATCTTGGGAGGCGGCCCGGTCGGCTAGAGTGGCGTACATAGATGGATGCAGAGGGCTCTGGGAGAGGCAGGCCAGGTGGGTAGTGGTGATAGTAGTAGTAGTAGTGGTGGTGGTGGTGGTGGTTGTGGTGGTAGGATATAGAGATGTGAGCAAGGGAAGGGATGGTGGCGAGCTCTCGGCTATCGTGGTGGGAGGAAGGATATTATGGTGGTTGATGGGTTCGTATTGAAAACTGTGGAATGGTTCGAATGATTTGATAGCGGCAGGTTATCCACAATGTCAAAAAGCGGTGCCGATGTGTTGTCGGTTTGCTGCCAAGCAAGCGAGGTCCAGTATATGGAAATGGATGGATGGGAACTGAATCACAAAAAGAAGTAGGTACACAACCACTGGCCGCCGTCCTGGGGTTGAATTGCCGGCGAACACACACCCACACACACAGACACACACACACACAAACACACACACACACACACACACACACACACAAGACAATCCAGCTGGCGCAACACAGTAGCAGGCGCAACGCTCGAAATTATGGTAATGCCAACGCAAAGCGGGCGGACTGATTAAAGTTGCTGCTGCGGGGAGCTAACATGAGGGTCCGCTTCGGTGAGGGACGACTAGACACTTGCAAGGATGCGGCCTCTTGGTTGGGGGGTTTTTGAAGCGATTATTTTTCCCCGGTTGTTTTGATCGTGAGAGGTCGTTTAATGCTTTATTCAAGCACCGCAAAAAGAAAAGAAAACAAAAACAGTGTTTTGGATGGGAATGTTAGAAGAAAGTCAAGACTGGCGCAAATGTTTATTTATTTTTGCAGCTTGATCGCGTGTCGTTAACTGTGGATTCAGGAGCTGTTTGTTTTTGGAAGGCGTACGTCAGATGAGTAGTTGCCGTAAATGGTTGCTGGGTGTTGTTGTGAAGACACAGCGTAAAGTATACGATAGACAAAGAAGTGCGACTACTCGTGTTTGGGTAAAGTAGTCTTGTCTGTATTTCGTAGATAGACAAACTAGAGAGTGTGTGTATGCACTGTACTGTCTGTATAGGTGGCGGGGCACATGAATGGAGATGCCGTCACTGTTTTAGTGTAGTGGTGTTCAGTTTCTGGGTTGTTTTGTAATTGAAGAACCGACAGATCACACTAGTAAACAATGGCTGTGACAAAGAAGGCAAAAAGGAAAAAGGAAAAAGGAAAAAAAGAGGAAAGGGACGTTGGTAAGAACGACTTTGTAAATAAAAGGCCGTAAAAGTACAGATTGATTGTACCGTAACGAGTAGTTGCTAAAATTTGCAACGTGCTTTTCTGGTTGTGGAAGGAAGCTCAACTCAACAATTATTAGAAAGGAAAGTGCAACGAGGGTTTAGCTCTTTCCTTTTTGGTAGATAACGGTGATTGGCTGGCTTAACATGAAAAAAAAAAAAAGGTACAAGTAGGGGGCGGGGGGGATATAAAAGCTAAAAAAGAAAGGCTAATAAAATAGGCATAAATCTGAAGTTTGTTTAAAAAAAAGAAAAAGAAAAAGAAAAAGAAAGTGGGCTTTAGGCGAGGTTTACCGGCCAAGGAATGGAAAGTGAGAAATGCAGAAAAAAAAAAAGGAAGAAAAAAAAAGGAAAGTAAAAGATTAGGAAAGCGGTAAGATGGCTTGGCTCTTGGGATCCAATCTTGGAATAATAAAGAATAGGTTATAGAGAAAGGGTAGGAGTCAGAGGAGGAGAAGGAGGAAGAGAGGGGCCGAGAAACTGCGGACATGGATTGATAGATAAATGGATGGACGGTCGAATGGGGGAATTGGTATGGTAAATGATGTTGCTTAACGCATGGCTCGAGTCAAAGGCAAGGCATATTGGTCGTCCCAGGGGACTGGATGTAGAGACGTTTCAATTGACTGGCAGGGCAAGCGATGCCTGGGCTATGGTTGTATGGGATCGTATCAAGCTCGTCGATTGCGGTGGATGGTGCAGGGAGGGATCCAACTGGCAGGAGTTAACTAGGAATTAAGAATGATGGAAATAATGCTAAGCCTATAGAACCTTGGGGGGGGGGTTTTCCAAGGCGCATGGACCAACTAGAAGACAAGAGAAACTAGAGAAGAAGACTGGGGAGGGGGGAAGAGAGAAGACGGACGAATAACGAAGAATGAGAGAGAGAGAGAGAGAGAGAGAGAGATGTTGAACTTGGAGTGGAAGGGGGGGATGGATGTTGGTGATCGATTTTAGCTGTAACCTTGTGCAAGCCGGACACAAAATCATTCAGGTAGTAAGTACCCTTGGATACTTGCTTGCAAGAAGAGTAATCACAGTAGCGGGATCGGCATAAGGTGGGCAGTGGGCAGTATTGTGCATTTGTAGAATTATGTGAGGGATCGAAAAAGAAAGGTGTTCCGGCAGTTGAAATAGCCGAGTGACATGAAAAGACGGTAAATCGGAACAATATTCACAAAAAGAAAAAGTTCCTGATATTAAATAGAAAAGATGTTAAAAGGATCACAAATGAAGGGCTAACATAACATGACAGTGTCAGTTAGCCAAAGAACAGACAAAAAAGAAAAGATGGATTACATTACATGTCTATGGTCATAGAGGGATATGAGAAACCATAGAGTGACAAAGACGGGGTCGCGTCGGCGGAGATCTTTGACAATATCAAAACACTGAGGGGAGGGGGAAGGACCATCCCGGGTAGAGCAGACAGGGCAAGATGGGGAGGGAGGGATACTGATATACAAGTACAATGACACTGGGTGTTTGAAATATCTCGGATGATGTGTGTGCCGGGTTCTAAAGTAACGAGATGAAGCAAAGATTCCGCCAAGGTCTGCTCTCTCCGCTCCTCCCCTCCGCTGTATCCCAGGGGGGTCACAAAGTAATGGAGGGGGGGGGGAGGGGGGGATGAGTAGAATTTTGTATGTGTGTGTGGGTTTAGGAACTATTGGATGACGGTGATATTGGACGGGGGTCTGGGGTGTGTGTGCTTTATTTAGAGGTTGATAAAATTACAAAAAAAAAATTGTTGGTGGGAAGAATATAGACTTGAGTGGGTTGCCGTAATTCCCGGATGTCAAGTCCGGGGCTGTGTGGGCCGAGGCTATATATGGTTCTACAATGATCAGCAAACAGTGAAACGCCATTCTCAAGACAAAGTCACCGACACAAAGGATGGGTTGTTGAAGTGGTTTGGGATTTAGTTTTGCCGGTGCAACATGGGATTATAGCTCTCTAAGCAATATTGTGCTATATAGTGTTTGCCTAGAAGATATCCACTGACACTGAACCGGATGGTACCAAAGTACATACGTACTTTTAACGCGAGGAATTGGAACGAGCATCCAGAAGTCAATATTGACGCCACATTTAATGCACAAACGCCACATATCGAGCTCAATTGTGGCTGAAGCTATAGTGCCCTAAATGGGCATAGTGCCTTCCCAAAGCAACTACAAAAAGTGGGTATGCTTATGTCATATCTCGGCTTGGTGATGATGACAGCTAACGACAAAGGTCCAACCAAGTGATCGCGACGCGGTATTGACCGCTGAGAAGAAATATTCTCTTCTGTGTTTTGTACACTTTCAATTAAAACACACTCATACATCTCATTACATTCAATCGCCATGTCTGAACAACAGGCTGCGGACCCCGTGCCTCAGGAAGAAGGCGTACGTTACCAACCTCAATTCATCCCCTTCCTTCTTGCCCCCCCCCCCCCCTCCCTGCTAACACCTCTTTAGATGTCCCTCTTCCAGCGTGTCCTCCTCGGTGGTGCCTTTTATCTAGCCATGAACGTCGGCGTCAACCTCTTCATTAACAAACCCCAAGCCAGCCGCCAAGTCACCGACGCCTCCGGCAACACCATCACCATCGCCGGCAACACCGCCGACATCCCCGCCTTCCAACTCCGTCCCAAGACCCTCGACGAGGGCGCCTCCTATGCTGCCATCCCCCGCAAAGTCGCCCCCATCTGGGCCACCGACTCCGCCCTAGACCTCATCGTCACCATCTCGCCGAGCCGCCAGCTGACCCCATTGTCCAACACTCCCTCCGAGTTCGTGGCCGTTAACGAGACGGCTTTTGGCCTAGGAAACTACAAGGACAATCGGGTGATTGATGCCAAGTTTCCGGTGCCGGCGGCGGCGCAGAATAACGGGACGTTGTGGGGGCATTTCTTCGTGGGGCTTTCCGGGGTGCCGTTGGATCCGGGAGAGATTGGATGGGATCCGGCGACGGCATTCCATTTTGCGTATCCGCTCACACAGTATCTGCCAAAGAAACGGGAGTTCAAGACGCGGAACTTGCTGGATGATGCGCCGCCGACGGAGGAGGAGTTGGCAGAGGAGGCGCGGTTGAGAGCCTTGGGGCCCGAGATTGCAACTTATTATCACCCGAATATCTCGCTAGAATTTGTCCCGGATTTGGGTGTCATGGATTGGCAGCAGGCGCATTTTGCCGTTCGGGCTTTTACTGTTCTGGAAGCTACTGGGGCTCGTGATGGCTCGGGGCAGAATGGATGGTACTATCCAGTCTTGTTTGTCAACCAATTCTGGCAGTTGATTGAGCATATGAGTGTGGTGAATTCAACAGTTACCGAGCTGCCGATACATATCAATCTCGATAACATCTCAAGTTGGAAGTTTAAGAGTATCGCGGCTATCGAGTTGTCAAACAAGGAGACTCTCCGGCGGTCAGCATGGGGTCAGAGTTCCCCCGGTGGTGGCGACGGCTCCGAGATTGAAATGATCAAGAACGTCCTGCTTGATACCAATCCGATTCTCCTGGGAATCACCATGTTTGTGTCTATTGCCCACATGATCCTCGAGACTCTGGCCTTTGGCTCAGATATCGCACACTACCGAAAAAAAAAGGACAATGTTGGTATCTCAGTTCGCAGCATCCTCGCCAATGTCTTTATGCAGTCCGTCATTCTCCTGTACCTCATTGATAACCAGCAAAACACCAGCTGGATGATTCTCGGCTCGCAGTTTGTCGGCATCATTATCGAATTGTGGAAAGTCACCACTATCGTCAATGTCGTCCTTGGCCCGTCCCCTCCTGGATCCCTCCTGCCATACCGGATCTCCTTTGAGGACAAGAACAAGCTGTCTGAAACGGAAGAGAGGACTAAGGAGTACGATGAGATTGCCTTCAAGTACATGTACATGGCCGGTGTCCCGCTTCTGGCCGCCTACGCGGTGTATTCGCTCATGTACGACTCACACAAGAGCTGGTACTCGTACATCATTACGACGCTTGTTGGCTCCGTGTATGCATATGGTTTCCTGCTAATGGTTCCCTCGCTCTACATCAATTACCGTCTCAAGTCCGTCGCCCACATGCCCGGAAAGGCCATGATGTACAAGTTCCTCAATACCTTTATCGACGATCTGTTTGCATTCACCATCAAGATGCCTTTTCTGCATAGACTTGCGACCTTTAGAGATGACATCATCTTCTTCATCTACATTTACCAGCGGTGGGCTTACAAGGTGGATTACACCAGAGTCAATGAATTTGGTCAGGGTGGTGATGATGATGAGGAGGAGGAGGAGGAAGAGGCGAGAGACAAAAAGGACAAGACAGAAACTTTGGAGGATAATAAGAAAGTGGAGGTTGTCAAGGCTTCGGGAGCTGAGAAGGGGGTGGTCAAGAAGCGGAAGTAGAATATCAGTCATGGTTACAATAGTATAACCCTACTGGAGAACCTTAGCTGGAACATTATATATATATATATATATATATATATATACACATATTTACAGCGTCTAAGAGGACTGATTTCATTCAACTATATTCGAGTGTCATCTCTTACAACCCATACGTCTTTGGATCCACATCCCGTAAATCCCACTCCGACTTCCCCGTCAACACCAACTCTGCCATCGTCTTCCCCGTCGCCGGCGCATTCTGCACCCCCCAACACGAATGCCCCGCCGCCACATAAACCCCACTCCCCTTCACCTTCCCCACCACCGGCCCCGAAACCTCTGAAACTTCACACTGCGGCAAATAACACGCCTGCTTCGCCTTTACTGGCGCCTTCCGAATCACTGGAGATATCAACGACATGTACGCCGTCACGTCATCACAGGCGGCTTCATCATAGGTGACAGCGTCGGCATAAGGGGGCAGGGGCACTCGCGTGTCGACTTCCCCGCAGGCGTAGATTTCGGAAAACGGCCGCGCGTAGGCTTCAGGGTCGACTGTTTTTTTATGTCGGCGGGTGGTTCGGTGGGCGGGGGTGTAGCCGTCGGGTAGGCGGATGGAAGTGAAGATTGCGTAGGGGGCGACATCTGCCTCGTAGACTACTGAGTGTGCACGTACAGAGGAGATGTCGACGGCGGGTAAGAGTTTTGACGTCCATGGACCGGCGGCGACGATGACGTGGGTGGCGGGGAGGGTTATAGGGGTGGGGGAGTCGCGCAGGTGGTAGGTGACGGCGGTAGCGGCATCGGTGGGGGAGTAGGTGATGGAGTCGGCGTGGGCGCGGAGGAGGATTTGAACGCCGGACGATTGGATAGTGCGGGAGAGGAACTGGGTAAAGTGGAGGGGGTGGACTTGGGCGGTGCGGCCGCCCATGCTTTGCCAGGCGAGGATGTTGCGGGGGTCGATGTAGTTGAGGTCGCGGGGAAGGATGTCCTTGGAGAGACGGTTGCGGGCGTTGAGGTCTTGCTTGGGGAGTTTTTCCCAGGGGGTTTCACCGGGTTGGGAGGTGGTGGTGGTTTCGTTGACGGGGTCTTGGATGACTCGGGCGGTGACAGTGCCGCAGTGGACTTCTCGGTAGCCGTAGGCTTGTGCGCCGTTGTGTTCTCGGGCTAATTCCTGATGGAGGTTGAATGACCGCTCGGCTAGACATTTGGGGTAGGCCCAGTCGGCAAGTAGACCGCCGGCTTTTCCGGAGGCACCTGCTGCGATGGATGAGGCTTCTAAGAGGGTGATGGAGGTGGTGGTGGCATCGTATTGAGGGTGCCGGGTCAAGTAGTAAGCGATTGTGCAGCCGATGATGCCGCCACCTGGCGGGGGAGTTAGAATTTGAGTAAGTGTACAGGGAAAATCAGAAGAAAAGCGTACCGATAATGACAATCTGCTTTTGCGGTTGCGGTTGTGTCATTTTTTTTTTTTTTGAGTAGTAGTTTGAAGCAAGAAAGCTGGAGTCGAGATAATTTGATCAAAGTAGGAGAGAAGATATGTGGTGATGTCAAGCTTTGCTTACGTAAGCATTGCACGGGAACGGGAAGGCGTGAAACGGGAAAAGCGGGGCAAGGGAAAATAGTGGGGCGTCAAACGGATACCAGAAGCCGGGAAATTCAACCAGAATTAATCCGGTCGCGCCTTCCTATTTGAATTAGAATAATGACTGTCTCTGTTATAGCTCAAGCTTGAATCAATTATCAAGAGTTGTAGAACCTCTTAACCTAACTACACTGTTCTTAACTCTTAGCCTGTCCAGTGAGAACATCTATGGGAACAATCATGCGCTGTTTCAAGGAAACCTCCTGAACCAACTTAGTAACAATCCCACGAACCTCTGACGGCTTCATCTCCGGCTCCCTCTTTGATCGTTGGTCAACTGCCTCGATAATCTCACCCATATATCCCGTAACATCATCCTCAAGCTGACCATTATCGACCAGCTCCTGCGCGGGCTTCTTCCCGTGTGATGCCGCTGTAACGTACGGAGAGAACCCAGCTCGAGACATGACGGTTTTAGTAACCAAGGACTGCAGCTGCTTGATGAAGAGGTTGCGGGTGTAGTCTGGTGGTAGCTGGGAGTCAAAGATGGTGTGGGCGCGTCTGGGGATGGAAGGGCCGAGGATGGAGAGAGAAGAAATGGAGAGGAAGACGGCGGCGTCGGCGGTGGTTATGAGGGATTCGAGATCTTCAAGGGAGTGGCCGGCGGCAATGTAGTCGTCAGTGTTGGTGATTAGATATATCGTGTGATCCTTCCCACACTCACTGACCACCTGACGCATATCGGCTACATCCAATTTTCCGGCATCCATCTCACACACAACCTTGTTCGACCAACTCCCTGCTGAGCTTGCGTAGTGATTCTTTTCGGCATCACAGCCAACGAGTAGCACCAAAACAGGCATAAACCGTGTGTTTTTGTCATTGCGGAATACTTGGCGTAGTATCGTTACGTCATCGTCGAAGAAGGTATACGGTGGAGCTCGACTAGTAGTAGGGTTGATGGTGAAATCCCAGGTGGAGAAACAGGAACTTTTGAGATAGATGGTTGGGCTGAGGATGATGGGGTAGCCGGAGTAGCCGGAGTCGTTGTGGACAGTGAAGGAAGGGACGGGGATGGAGCGGATGACTGGTCGAGAGGGGAAATTCTGGGTAGGAAGGGAGGTGCTATTTAATAGTTAGTACGAGATGGGAAGGGATATGGAGAGGTCATACTATTCTCGGGTTATAATAAGGCCGATTTCCATGGTTCCTGAGGGGGGGGGGGGAGACTGGTATATTGTAGTGAAATCAGATGTATTAAAGTTAAAGTTGAAAGTAAGAAGAAAAGAATTCAAAACTTTGTTGTATATCAGGAAATGCCTGTGAATTTATATTCTAGAATCTATCAATTGTCTGTATGTGTCTCGGTATCTCTCCCTCTTACGATTTAGGTAACGACATGTCCTTTCTTTGTTTTCCATACTTCCTAATCCGGAAACTTTACCCCGCGCCAACAATTACAGAAGGTACGACTCGGACTCGACAAAAAGAAAAAAAAGGAAACTGCGGAAAAAAAAGAAGAAAAAAAGAAGAAAAAAAGAAAAAAAAAAGGAAACCGCGGAAACTGCCGACTGCCGAGTCGTTACTGCCTAATTGAGATTTACATGGGGGGATTTTATGTCAGCTGTGATGGAAAGGATGATATTTGTAATATTGATTTTATTGGTTGGACCAATCACAAGTGCAGGATGTTGCATATATGGAAACAAGGTGTGACAGACTTGATGGATCAGGCTCCCAAAAGATTCCCAGCCTGATGGGTTTAGTGGGACTAGGTTGCGAGGTGACAGGATTGGGGAAGGGCAAAATACCATAAGATAGGATTTCATAATGATGAATATATTGGTTGTATTAGCATAAATACGTATGAATCCTCATGTTTCCATTCTCTGTCAGTCTCGAGTCCCGTCTGTCTGTGTATCCCCGCTTACTGCGGGTTCTCCACAATATATCCCCCAACCACCGGTCCCGCAGGATTAGGGTTCGTCACCGGCGTCTGCTGATTAATCCCATTCTTAATCTGATCAATCTGTCCATAATACTCCTGCCCATAAATCATCACATACTTTCTATCCCGACAAGAATCTCCCACCCCATTATAAAACACCAAAGGCTCCGTACTCTCCCCCATCAGTGCCCTGACATCAACGACAAAGTCCTTTCTCTTGCTAATCACCCCCGAGTTTACTGGGGCCCTGTTGGTGATGGGCGTGCACGGGGCGGCGACGGAGGAGCGGATGACGGAGAAGGGGACCCCGCGTTCGTAGAAGCGGAAGATGAGGGTGACGTCGGCGTCGTAATCGCGGAGGATAGAGGGGATGCCAAAAGTGTCGGTGTTCATGTCGATGAAGTGCTTGGCGGCGAAGGTGGCCGGGAGGAGGGAGAGGAGATTGGTGATGGTGGAGAGCTTCATGTTGGAAGTAGCTAATGTATAGACAAAAGGGATGACGATTGTAAATGTGAAGAATGTCTTTTGAGATTTGATTGGAGTGATGCTAGATGCTAATGACAAGAGTCCAAAAGTAAAAGAATCAAGGGGAATCCACCTCGACTTTATAAATATTCCACTCATCTGCCTCCCAACACAATGTACCATCCTACCCAACATCCCACCACCACCAGCCAGCCAATCACAATGGCAGAGACAGTCCCCTTCCATCCAATAAACCAACATCCCCATCCAAGTCATCAGCTCACCCCAAAGAAGCCTACTCCCAAAAGCCAAAAAGTCTCGGACTTGTGTACGAGTTGGAAAACCTCAGCCAAAAGACCAAAACAACACATCAACTCATCAGACAGACACATGACACCGAAACCAAAAACCTCGGAAACAAAAAAAAAAACAAAAAAAACAATCATGTCTTTGTCAGATCTCGTCCAAAAACGAAGATCAAAACGTCAGCACGTTCAAACTTGCAGACGATTCAGACAACCCCCGATGATGGCTTGAAAGAACCCTATCCACGCTGACCCTTCCCTCTACTCCTCATCCTCCCACATCGCCCCATCCTCTTCCTCGACATCATCATCCCCCCCATTCTTGAACTTTTCATACTCATCCAAGTCCATATCCGAGTAGTTGATCTCATCATCCCCACTCTCCTCACTCTCTCCTTCCTCCCCCTGCTCTTTCTTCGCCGCCTTCCTCTCCTCTTTACTCTTCTTCTTCTTCTCCATATTCTCCCTCTGCTTCCTCTTCCGCTCCTCCTTGGCCTCCCTCTTCTTCTCCCACTTGGCCTCCATCGCCTCCTCCTCCGCCTTGCTCTTCTCAAAATACTCATGCCACATCACCTTTCCACCACACACACCATCCTCCACCTTGGTCAACCGCAAACGCAACCGCGGCCCCAACTCCACCAACTTGACCGCCCTCTTCTCCACCGACTCCTCCGTCGGCACCCTATCCTCTTCATCCTCTTCCGCTGCAGCCGCCGCCCTTCTCGCCCTCAAGCTCACCTTCCGCGGCGCCTCGTCCAAAATCTCCACCTCCGCATCCGTCTCCGCATCCGTCTCCACCTCCGACCCACTCGTATAATCACTAACATACCCCTCTCCATTATCCCCACCAATCATAAAGTCCGCAATATCCTCCAGTTTCCCCAGATTCGGCAACCCGCCCTTGCGGCTCTTTGACGACAGGAGCTTCTCGGCGCGGCGAAGGCGCCGGAGGGGACGGGAGAGGCCGGCCTTTTTGGTAACAATGGCGTAGTGGCGCAAGTTGAGAGTAAAGGCGTCGTCGTCTTCCGCGGCCTCGCGGTTGAGGAGGAGGACGCGGCGGATGGTTTTGAGGGGGGTGGTTTGGGGGTTGATGGGGGGGAAGAGGGACTGGAAGACGGTGGTGGTGAGTGATTCGAGGTGCTTGGGGATCTTTTGCTCGTGGTCTTTGGCCGTGGAGAAGTTGTTCATGACCAACTATAGGACAAAGAGAGTTAGTTAGTTAGCAAGTGGATCATCACAGAAGAAGAAATTTTGTCTTTTTTTACAAAAGGTAAAAGGGAACTTACTAGAGGCGGCGCAGTATACTCACTCCCACCACCCAACGGATGTCTCTGACTCTTCTGCACATCCTTTGCCAATGAATACCTCTCCACCCTAAAATTCAACGTCGGCCCCCTCGGCGTAACCGCCACCCTCAAATTCGTATTCCCCGCCTCACTCCTCGAAAACAACATCAAATGCGTAACCCCCAACGGGCCCGCCATGGTCAAATAATCCCGCAGTCTATTCGCCCGACGCTCCTTGAGCCGCGTGGCCGTATTGGGCTCCATGACGCGGCGGACGTCCGTGGCCAGCTGTGAGATGCTGCTGCCGACGTCGCTGGCGCCAATGCGGATTACCATGTTTTTGGGCATTTTGATGGATGCGCCCGTCGAGGGCTTGTTGTCTTTGGTGAAGGCAAGCTCCGGTTTGACATGGGTTCTCTTTTTAGATCGGCGGCGAGCCATTGTGAGGGAGGGAGGAAGGGTGAAGAGGCTTGGTGGTTGAGAAGAAAAAGTGAGACTGATTTGAGATTAAAGAGGAAAAGTTGGATAAAGTAGTTTCTATATGTCGAGGTATAATAGAAAAGATGTCGGGTAAGAAAGGTTAGTACAAAGCCGCGATACTTTTGCTCTCGAGTTTTGGCGCAAAAAGTTGACCAAGTCCTTTGGCCAATTTTTTTTTGGCGGGGCCCCGATAAGATAAGGCTGACTAAGCATTGATAAGAGATTACGGTCAGGGTTAATAACGTACAGTTTAGGGTTAGTCTCTCCATACTACTGATAGCGAACTTCACAACCACGTGGAACCACAACCACAACCAATAAACTCCTACACAAACCTACACAAAGAAACAATCAAACCCATCATTCGTAACAATAGAAATTCATCCTAAATACATGACTAGATATACAATTCCTATATACATCCACACCAACAATCTTCCCCCCCCCCCCTTCCCCTTCCCCCATTTAAACATTACGAAATACCCCATACAAAAGAAAAAAAAAAAAAAACAAATATGCAACAAATATGCAGATAAAAAAGACCAAAAACCGACCCCAAACAAAAGAATCAAATACGAAAAAAAAAAAAAATTTGTCCCATCTCCATAATCATCCATCATCCATCCTTACTCCTCAACCGTCTCCTCAGTCACCACATCTTCCATCTTCTTCTCATCCTTATCCTCCACTCCTCCCTCTTCCATCTTCTCCTCCTCTCCCTCAACCTTCTCCTTCTCCTCCTTGTCTTCCCCCTTCTCTTCTTTCCCCTGTCCCTCAATCTTGTCCTTCTCCTTCTTCTCCTCCCCTTCCCTCTCCTTCTTCTCCTCCCCTTCCCTCTCCTTCTTCTCCTCCCCAACCACCAAAACCTGCGGTATCGACACCCCCTCCCCCGCCGCCTTCACCGGACTCGTCGGCCCACTCGCATCACTCCGATTATTCTCCCTCCGTCTCCTCCGATGCGCCCTCTTCGCTTCTTCCATCCGCGCCCTCCGAGCACTATCCCTCTTCTCCGGATCCTCTCCATCCTCAGCCTCTCCCAACTTCATCCCCCTCAGCAACTCCGCCGCCCTCTGCGCCACATCATCATCATCACCACCACCACCACCACCCGCAGCACTACCAGCCGTTTTCGCACTGCCCGACCCTTCCTCCTTTAGAGATTCCAACATACTAGCCTCCGATATCAACAGGGAAGTCTCGGCTTCCGGAATCTCATTAAGATCCGGAACCTTTTGACCGCTGGCTACCCGGTTCTCATGTCTTTTTTGCAGCAACATGTTGCGTCTTCTTTGTCTCTCATTCTTGGTCTGAGGACCAGCCTTGCGTAGCTTCTCCATCAACGAGTCCATGACTCCAGTGTTGGTTGGTGACAACTGAGCAGTCGAGGAAGTCCGCGACGATGCAACAGAACCGGGAACGTTGGCGAGGTTCTTGAGCGTAGCATTCTTGCGCTTCATTGATGCCTCGTTGCGACGACGTTGCTCTTCCAGCTTGCTGTTCTTCTCCCGCGAGCGGTGCCACTCTGAAATAAAGGTGGCCAGCTTGGAGAAGAAATCACGACGAGCATTGTCATCCGTAGGGTCTTCGCCGTAAAAGGCCATAATGTCATCGTACGTCTTGCACATCTCTTCAAGGTACAGCTCCATCTGATCGGCCTTGCGCCGGGCCTCCTTCATCACACGCTGCACAACCTGCGACACGCGATCTTGCGGATGGAACTTTTTCGGGTCTGACAGATTACCAGAGTCTAGCGAAGTCTGAATGTTCCGGATATTGCCAACATATAACCGGGCATCCTGTGTCAACTGATTAACATTGACCTTTTGCGCTTTCAACACACCGCCAATGTCATCAGCAAACGTCTCCCATTCAGGGTACTGCGTCCGCACGATACGCTCCACGAGATCCGCAAGAGTCGACTCATTCTTGTCGTCCTTGACCATGCCAAGACGAGCCAGTGAAGAAAGCTTGAAACCACGGGCCTGCTTGTTGGCATCGTTCATGTAGTTTCCGATATCCAAAATCAGACCCAAAACGTTCATGAGCGACACCGAATCGCGCAGTGACTCGGAAACCATCATCACGTGCTTGATCTTGGCATTGATCTCATCGTAGTCGGCCTCGAAGCTGCGAGTCAAGGCCAGCGCACGCATACGGCTCTTCCAGTAGTGGTGAAGCTCAAACGCAGTGAACAGGTAAATCTGGTCCTGCCGGGTCAGCTCGTTGGGATCCTGGTCGCGCTCTTGCGTTGCCGCATTCGGTCCGGTCCAGTCTTTGCTGTAGGGTGCCATTAACTTGGCTACGTTGTCTGAAATGTTGCACAGATCGTCCTTTTGAAGGAAGTCCATGACGACGGGATTGTCGAGAACTTCGTGGTCGCAGTGGATAATCATTTGCACCACCTTGTCCACAGAAAAGTGAGAGAACTTGGCCAGCGCGATTTCTAGTACATACAAAGTTAGCCACATTTCCAGGAGCTTTATATATCAAACCATTTTCAAATTCTTTTTGTTTTTTTTTTAAAAAAAAACAAAAAAAAAAGAAAAGCCCCAATATATAAACTTACCAAACGCTTTGCGCGTATCCGTCGAGATAATCTGCTTCTTGTCGTCCTTCTTCCCACTCGACTTTCCAATTTGCTTAATCTCCTTGGCCATGAACAGCTTTTCAACCTCATCCAAGATACCCTTCCGACCCAACTCTGCATACTTTTCCTCGCGAGCCTCTGCTGACGGCGCATGGGCCGCCCAGTGCGTACTCATAGGCGAATCCACCTTGTCCCAATGCAGCGCCTTGAGCTTCTTCTTAGGTCGCACAACCGACAATCCAAGAGATGTTGTAGATGTGAAAGCCGGCTGGGGCATAAAGTTCCCATGCATAGAACCAGGCATGGGAGGGGGCGGAGGCGCACCGGGGGCACCGGGTATCATCATCATCATCATCATCGGAAGAGGAGGAGGAGGAGGAGGAGGAGGAGGAGGAGGAGGAGCACCAAGACCAGGCATACCAGGCATAGGCGGGGGCGGTGGGGGAGGAGGTGGTCCTCCAAGGCCAGGAAGCTGGGGCATAGGAGGAGGGGGAGGAGGAGGAGGAGGAGGAGGAAGGGGGCCACCAACACCAGCATTGCCAGCACCAGCACCAGCACCAGCACCAGCACCAGCACCAGCACCAGCACCAGCACCAGCACCAGCACTAGCACCAGCACCAGCAGCAAAGGGGCCAGTAAGTGAAGGGCCTAGCCCAGGTACCTGACCCGGCATAGGCATGGGAGGCGGAGGAGGCGGCGGTGGGGGAGCACCACTAGTAGCGGATCCGGGCGTAGGCGTGGCAGAATCGACCGAGGTAACTTGGATCTTGGGCATGTCGGCCTCGGCAGGAGTGATTGGGGTACCGTTACTGTCAAGGCTGAGATGCGAGCCAGAGTTGGGACCGTCTTCCGAGTCGCTGTCGTCTTGTTGGCGGAAGCGGCCAGTCATTTCGCTCATAACATTTGCCTGGTTAGCCTGAGACTTGGCATCAAGAACGGGGCGGTGCATCTCCACGATACGCGGCTTCTCGTAAACAACGCTCTCGTCGTCACCACTCATAAACTCCTCATCATCCTCTTCCACAACTGCGCCATCTCCCCTTTCAACACGACGGCGGCGAGTATGGCGAACGCTGCGGTCGCGGCGGAAGCTTCCAAGCATGCTGTTCTTGAAATCTGAAGCTCCGGGGGGGGCGTCGTTGGCCGACACACCGTCCATTTCCTCACGCAGGGCACGAAGCTTGTCCGACGGACCAGCACCATCGCCCCACGCACGACCTTCCAGCTTGTAAAGAGCCTTTTGGCGCTCGATTTGGGTTTGCAGACGCTCCAAAAGACGCTCGCGATCCAAGATACCCTGCATACGCGCGGGATCTTGCTCGGCAAGCTTTTTTTTTTTTTGACCGCCGCCGCTGCCGCCGCCGCCGCTGCCGCTGCCGCCGCCAATAGTAGGTTCGACAGCAGGAACGCCGGCAGCCAGACCCTTGGCAGCATTGGAAGCAGCGACATCTTGAGCATCTCTAAGCATGAGATATAGTTCTCTGCTTTCGAGCTCGTAGCGTTGGGCTTCCTTGGCTCGGGCTTGTTGTGACGTCTCCAGCTCTGACTTGAGGTTTTCGGCTTGGCGGCGTTGGGCTTCGATGAAACGCGACTGCTCGTCGAGTTGCTTTTGCAGTTTTGCGACCAGTCCATCGGCACCCAAAGCCATCTGGGCCTTGGCTTCGTCACGCTCGGCCATAGCGGCGTCGGCAATCTGGCGGGCTTCAAGCGCCTCGTCAAGGGCCTGACGAGCCTCTGAATCAGTATGTAGCTTGTCGAGCAGGGCCTGGACAGTAAAGTTGAGACTCTGTTTGAGATCCATATCCGGAAGACGACGGTCCATGGCGACATAGCTGAGCATAGAGTCGACAAGCTGGAACAGACGTAGACGTTCCTCGGTATCAGTCTGCGGCAGTAGTAACAAATGTTGCATTGCTGACACAAAGTAGTCTTGAGTCTTGGAGCCGGCAAGGCGTTGCTGGATAGCTTCGGTGATTTGGACGGGGTCGTTGAGGTCCTTGACGTCGGCGTCCATGCTGTCCTTGATCGATGACGTATTCTCACGATCCAGCATATCCTCATAATCGATGGCCTCATTAGTACGGAAGCGCTCGATTTGCTTGTCAATGGGCTCGTACTGGAACGACTCCATCTTGGTGAGGATACGCTTGATGCCAGTGGCGGTGAATTGGGCACGAATGTGAATACGCAGCTGAAGGTCATCAATGGGAGCGTCGATGAGCATATTGACGAGCATCAGAGTAGCCACGGCATATTCCATAAGCAGTGATTCCATACCGACACCACCGGATCGCATCTCCTCGGAAGCTCCGACCAGACTGCCCATCTTTCCGCGGCCATCGATGCTGACCTCCACCAGACGCATCCAAGAATCGAAGCGCCCATTTTCACCGGCCTGACTCTTGACGAAATCAAGGGCTTGGATGACCTTGATGTGGCCACCGCCATCACCCCAGTGGCAGAGAAAAGTAAGCACTTCGGAGACGAGACGGCGCGTCGAAATACGAGGCGACGTCAAACATGTAGCCAAAGCGACAATGACTTGTTGGTGTGCTAGGGCATCATCGGCACCAAACTTGTTGTTCATGAGAGCCTTGATACACTTGATGATGTCATACTCGCGCTCAAGGTTCTTGTCGCGAGTCTGGTCAAATGGAGCCGTGGGACCTGCGGGCCCCTGGGCCGTCTTACGGTTGAGCTTGAGCAGCAGCGTCGTGAGTGCCACTTGACCCTGTGTATCGACGAAGCGCTTGACCCAGCCAATCTGTTGGGTACGCAGGTTGACCTCTAAACTCCCGAGGAACTTGGCATCAAGTTTGTCTTCCATGATGCGCCTTACGTACCATTCGGGGGCACCTTCCTCCTCTGAGTATGTGGTGACGTCGGGTGCTGCCGTGTATTGGCCGGGGCGGGCTGTCAATCGTTGGCGCTGTTTGGCCTGGTGCTCGGTGAGGGCGTCCTGGTACAGAAGCATCCATTTTTTGGGGGCCGGGTAGGCCATCATTTGCCTTCGGGCCTGCTCGGGCAGGTTGTGCCATCCACGCTTCTGCATCAAATTGACAAACATTTCGCCAATAACATTATCGTCGTCGGGCTTGTTGAACTGGAAGCCTTCGGGACCGGGAGGCAATTGACCACTACTGGGGCCTGAGGAGGATATGGCCAAGGAACGGTTGGACTGACGACTGGGTGGATAATAGGAACTTTGCGAAGAAGAAGAAGCGGTCGGGGGGGCGCCACGTGACGTGCGGGGAGTTTCGGAGCTGTATGCGCTAGCAGCGACGGAGTAGATGCTGGCTTGGTCGGAATTACGAAGGGGGTTGTTGTAGGAGTCGTTTCGGGGGCTAAGCTGGCTGTTGGCGGTCATCATGGTGGATGCGCTACCGACACTAGTTGTAGAGGCATGACTGGCTCGCATGGGGTTGGTGTTATGGTTGGAAGGCGGACCCCATTGTTGTAGTTGAGTGGAGCGTCCGGTGGTGGCCATTGTGATGCCGCTCTGAGCGGCGGCCGACAGCATGTGACGATTACTAGCTTGGCTGCTCTGACTACTGCTAGGGCGCTGTCCATAGTTCATGGGTGGTGGGGGATCGAAAGTGGGATACTGGTGAAAGTCGACTCCTGCTGCAGCCAAGTGATGTGGTAGTGGACTCTGAGCACCACCGCCCTGTTGCTGTTGCTGTTGCTGGTGCTGGTGCTGGTGCTGGTGCTGGTGCTGGTGCTGGTGCTGGTACTCAGCCATGGATGGCCTCCGGCCGTTACTAGCAGGTTGCTGCGAGGGGTCGACATAGCCGACACCGGGTATAGAAGTGAGTACGCCGGCACTAAGACCGAGTTCGGCGGCTTCATTTGCTCCGAGGGAGACTGTTGAGGATTCGCGGCGGTGGTGGGTGTGGCGGGAAGTGGTGGAACGGATAGTGGCGGTATCGAAATTGTCCGTGTTGGCATTGGGGTTTGCGTTGAGGGAGGCCACCGCGTTGCCAGAATAGCGACCGTCGTCACGGCCCTTGTTGCGGGTCCGCGAGAAGAAAGCCATGGCAGCTTCTTTGTTTTTGAGGTGAAGAGAGAGAAAAGAGAGAGAGAGAGAGAGAGAGAGAGAGAGTGTGTGTGTGTGTCGTTGGATGATGTA
>MKGJ01000062.1:20621-47821 GCA_002018255.1 Bretziella fagacearum | reverse complement strand
AAAAAAAAAAAAAAAAAAAAAAACAAGGACGAACAAAGCGGCTGGCGGGGCAAGGCTCTCCTTCTCTCTCCCCCCGAATATACCCAAAAAGAAAGAAGAAAGAAAATCAAAGAAAAAAAAAACAAAATTTAAAAAATTGATTGATATTTAGCGAGAGTCGAGAACGAAGAAAAGGAAAAAAAAAAAAAAAGGGTTCAAAAATCGTTGGAGATGGGAAAATGCAAAAATGGTCGTGTAGATTGATTGTATTGATTGGTCGATCGGATGACGGCGTCGCTTTCGGGAGCAACGGGCCTGGGGCCAGTGCGCAAAAACAACTCCCAGTCAGTCGATTAACAAGAAAGAGAAAAGAAAAAGAAAAGAAGGAAGGGAAAGAGGAAGAGGAAGAGGAAGAGGAAGAGGAAGAAAGACGGTGATGATTGTTTGTAGAGGTTGTGGCGCTCGTGAGTTTTGTTATCGGCGTCGGCATCGGCATCGGCATCGGCATAGTCGGAGTCGGAGTCGTCGAGGTAATAGAATGTCGAGAATACAAGAGATTAATTAATGTATGTGCCTATGTATGTACGTCGGCGGGTCAGGTCAAGTGGGAGTCGGTAATAGGCAAGTAGCCGCGAGAAACGGTGGGGAGTAGACGGGAGGGGGAGACGCCGAGGCGGGCATCACCAGTGGCTTTTGGTCTCGGAGGACAACCGACCAAAGGAGGTCTTGGAGCGGACACGGGAAGAGAGGAGAGGAAGGAGGGGGAGGGGGTGAGCTGAAGGTATGCGGTCAGCCGGGCGGCCGTAATCCAAGGGCGATCTAGTTGTAGAACTAGAATAATGCAGATAGGCGTTCTTTATGGACGTAGGTACACCTAGGTGGATGTAGGTGAGGTGTGTGTGGAACAAGATTCGGCTTTGCTTTTTTTTTTTTTGTAAAATACAGAGAAATCAAATAATAAAAGTAATAATCTTGTCGGAAGCGAAAGAGAGAGAGAAAGAAGACGAAAAAAGAGGTTTAAAAAAAAGCTCAAGATACCAAAGTCCTTTTTCTGCCTTGTTCAGCCTTCCAAGAACAATACTGTGCTTGTGCTTTTGCTTGTGCTTTTGCTTTTGCTGGCTGTTTCTTTGAGGGCAACCATCGGCAGACTAGACAAATAATGATAAAACGCCCTTCGTAAAAGCCATCAATGTTTCGGACGGCCTTGACCTGATGATATGTGTGGGTATGTGGTTGTCTGTCTTTTCATGCTCTTTTCTCTCTTCAATGCTCCTCTTCAATGCGGTGTGCATTCAGTACTTGTGTCGCCGGCCGTCTTAGGGGCTATATGCACAGTATTCTATGCAGGTGGAAGCCCCAAAGTCATTGGGGGTGGGCGGTAGGTAGGTAGGTGGGCGGTGGGCGGTGGGCAATGGGCAGTGGGCAGTGGGTGTGGGAAGAAGGTCCGACCTACCGTCAATTGACAGCCTCGTGAGATTATCTTGAATCGATCGCTGACGTCAGCAGTAACCCTAGATTTATAAAGGACTTGTATTGTTATTAATTCAATTGAGAAATCAATTACGAACAAAGAAAAGAAAAATAAAAAAATCAATTCCAGGGTTAAAACTAGTTGTTTTGGGTATCAATATGATCAGGAGTCATCAGCGAACATTAAATAGCATGATAATTGCATGGAATACTCTATTGGAGCTCGAATAATCCCATTTGATTTCTCTTTTGTGTGTTGTTCTCCTTAAACTAACAGTTTACGCCAAATTTATAGTGGTGGTAGGAGGTCGAGATCTCCCAGCCCCGGTTCAAACCATTCTAGAGACCCGCCTAAAACCCACGCAACGCAGCCCTGTTGACCTTTTTTTTTTTTTTTTTTTTTTACAGAAGCTAACAAACCCTAAACTACCATAGGTTTTCCAAGTACAACATCTGCTGGTCTGCCATTCTGCCATCTTGACCGCCTTTTGGATTCTATGAGTAGCCTTGTTTCCCCCCCGTCCTTGACTTTTTTTTTTTTTTTCTCTTCTCTTCTTGTTCCAAAAGTTTCATTACATGTTTCTTCTTTCTTATCAGTCATCCTCCCCCCACCCTCCATCACATCTGTCAATCTGCACATTCAGCACATGGATCGGTAATTCATTCCCTATCAACTCCCGGCGTATTCCCAGCTTATAGTGGTGGTGGAGAGTCCAGCCGTTGGTTGTACAGTTGTTTCAGGTTATGTTATGACAGGGACAGGAGAGAATCTGGGGAACTTTGGGATTTCTTCTATATTGTCACATGGCACATCAATGGTGATTAATGAATGTTGTGCATTGGCGATAGGTCAGTTCCTGGTCGTCTATTCTTTAGAAAGAGTCGGCATTGACCCTAATAACTCTGGGTCACGTGAGAACGACCCTATGCATGAACCCATATTACTAGAAATGGTATCTTTTATGGCAGTTGCTTCCATTAACTTGCTTCTATATTTAGTTCTTCAACCTGAAACCCTAAGTATTTGTCATAATAATCACAAAACCCTTCATACTCTTCTAGAATGTTACACAACAGGACTCAACAACTGCTGCTCTACGATACCAATACATGTTTGACGATATCCAGCATAAACACCCAGCATAAACACCCGAGCCGTATATTCCCAATGGTCTGTGACTACTAGTATTAGTAGTGTGTTGTTATCTGTATGGCTCGGCTTGCTATCTCGGGCATATGTGATTTATGCCCGAGCTCTTGTACCTATAACGTAAACGATGGAAACCGTAAAGCAGCCCATCATGTTTACACTAGCCTAGATCATGTGATTTGTATACTACAAGTTGCCACCCGAGAGCATTGGCACGCCGGATATGATGATAGCCTACCACTGATCAACCAATCCAATCACGAAATGCGGATTAATCGACTTGTCCACCAATGTAGGGTACTTGAAGAAAATTCCCCATCCCCTTTCTCTTTTTGAGTTTCTTTTTCTGTTTTATTGTTCAACGTAAGAAAGTACACATGACCGAGCAAGACTGAAAACAACAGTCCTCAATCAAGTTTTACAGTCCCCTACTTTACCATCAAAATCTCCTGTCAACCCTACAAACAAAATGTCATCAACTCCTCCTTTGAAACTCCGGGTGTCCTTTAGCCAGGACATCAAAATCGGCTACGCCCCCAAACGCCCCCGTGAACCCAAGCAAAAGCCCACCCCAAACGATGACCCCGTAAGTTCCATATCATCCCATCTCTCAGACACACTTTTCTAACCCATCACAGGCTCCTCCTCCTCGGAGTCGAAATGACCAACTTTGGGCTATATGCACACAAGGCCAATACCACGTAAGTTTCCCCCCCCCCCACAGTCTCTCGACTCTACTCGCTATTCTTACAGCTCCTAACACTTGGAAGATCTGGAGTGAAGATGCCAGAGTTGCTGCTCTTTATGACACTGATCTCGGCCTACGGGTCCTTACTAAGATACCTGATGACACCTACCGCAAATTCGGATGTAATCCACCCCCCCAAGTTACCGAGTATGTCCCGGTGTTTGATCGGCCTGATTCCCGTCTTTTGATACGGAAGAAAGTTCCACCAATGAGGAGTGCGGTGCGTCGGGCTTGGGAGAGGGTTAAGAAATTGAGGGATGTGAAAGTGGAGAATCCGTTTCATTGGCCGGAAAGTTGGATAACCTATAGATGAGGGAAACTGGTGGATTTATTTTATAAAAAGATTTTGGGGTTCAAAGATTAAAACTTGATTTACACTCTTGGGCTTCTGAAATGATTGATGAATTACGGTGATATGATGTAGGATATCTACAATGGATCAAGGTGAGATGGGATGTGTCAAGGGGGGATTTCTTGCTCATCTCAGCTTTTGTAAATATGATTTACGAGAATGAAACAGAGAGTTTTTTGCATCTATACTGTTCTGGGTTACTATGAGGGAGAACTGTTACTGGACTTTGTAGTTGGTTACTATGGCTGTGTTTTGTCGTATTTCACCTACACTCAAGATCGTGACAGGTTAATGCCCCGTCGTTCCGACGCACAGACATGCATAGCCTGCAGCCCTACGAACCTATGAACCAGGGTTCAACTGGAATGCATGCTTGATTATAGCCGAGTATATACTGCAGTCTTCTAAACGAAATTTTGATATGATGGCAACTACTGCATCAAACACTCGAGTCTGGTTTTTACAAAAATGGCAAGTTACTATAAACCCTCTAGCTTCGTAACCAAAGACTCGATACTCGGCCTCGATACTCGGCCTCGAGGCTAGCCTCGTGGCCATAACAAACAATGATACCTTCCCTAACAAGTGTATTCTGGCCACAACCTCGGGCTTGTGCCTTTGGAATTCAGCCAATTACTCTGCTTGAGTAAATCAATTCATCATTCTACCAGCAAAATTTTGCTTCCTTTTCAGCCGTTACCATGATAAGCAGCCTAGTCATGGACATAGATGGAGCTAGGGGGAAGCCTCAACCTGCGGATGTTTGGGAGATGTACATTCAATATATTGAAGTACTACTTGGGACTAGCCTAACCGACGAGCCGCTTCGAGATCGTTGTGAGAGTATGAGCTCGCATAATAACTAGCCTGGAACGAAAGCGAGGGATATCGCCAGGTCACGTGGACAAGCGACAGCTGAACAACTATGTTTACTTGGGGGGGGCAAGCCGAATCCGAATAGGAAAGCAGAAGAAAGAGCCTCCAGCCGCTTTTTAGAAGAAGGGACGGAAGGACGGGGAAAATTCGGCCATGGAAAATAAATAAATGATGAGCAATTTATGATCAATATCAGTTTCACGTGCCAACCGAGAATTTTGATTTATTCCATCTTTACCAAAACTTTTGCCAGAAAATAATCTTTGGAATTATAACGTATCTTAAAAGAAAGATTTTATGAAAATTCCAAATTATTTTCAATTGTAAACATTGGTTGCTCAGAAAACAATGAAGAATCTCCTCTAGAGGGAACTTACACAACCAATCTGGAGGGTTTTTTTTTCGGGTTGTTTTTTCCATTCATTCTTGATTTCGGAAACTAAGAATGGGTGGTCAAGTGGCGAATGCATTATTGAACCAATCAAAGGGCTACGATCTCTGATCTGGCGGGATGTCAAACCCGGATATTAACGACAGCTTGATGAGAGTCTGTAAAGGATTCTTAAGCATCATTATTTCCATGACAACAACTAGAATCTTTCATTATGATGAGAAGCTGTAGAGGAAGCATGAGAAAATACGAGTATATTTTTTACTATTCCGGCAAGATCTCATCCGGGTCAGCAACCAACAGTCCTAATCGAGTAATATGGCTCATGAGTGGGGGGGGGGGGGCTCTGATTTCAGAGAGTGTCTGACCTGGCTGCTTCCGGATATTGAGCTGGTAGATACCCGTGACTGTGTCATCTCAGTCTAGGCGAGGCAATGTAGATCAGAGGAACAGGGGAGGCAGTGGTTGGTCAGAGCGAGGCAAGTAGGTACATCAGACTTTTCCTCAAGAGATATCTGATGGTCTATGTACCTGGAACTCACAACACCGTCTCCGGCCAACACGGTGCAAGGTCATCCAAGCTGGTTAGTGAATTATGACTACTTCGTCTTCCCATTCAGTGAAGCTACTGGGCGGGGTTGTCACTGTTCCTTTGCCCAACGACAACGATGCCCAATTTCAACCAGCTGGCTTCCACGGGCGCTATTGATTATTGACAGTCAGTGGCATCTGGGGAGGGATCCAGCAGCTATCTAGTTTCTGGAAAAAAAAAAAAAAAAATGAAAAAAAAAACTCCCGACATCTTGCGTCGAACCCGGGGGTTGATGATGAACCCTATAGCTAGGGGCCAGTGGACAAGCAGCAGAATGACGATAATCAACAACCAACCTCTTTAGACTAATCAGATTGGGCAACCTTGACCCTTGACAGACGACACTGCCGACTCCATTTCGACAGCATCAGCTCAACACAACACACAACCTCTCATGCGGCCTTCACGGGCGTCATGGCCAAGGGGCAATGGCATCCGGGGTGGGGATATCCGGCGCGCCAGTTATATTTGTCCAGGAACCTTCCTGAGATTCACTGAGAACCCGGAACTTCCTAGCAGATCTCATGGGCGGCGGTAGTGAAGGGTCCGTTTGAGATTCGACAGCCGACAACCAAAACTATGCCTTGGATACGATTCCCGCTCGCTAACTTATCCTCGACATCAACAGTGTTTCACCAATCTAGCCGGGTATCCGGCCTTCACGGGCGTCGAAACTAGCAATAATGGATGACATCCGGGGTGGGGTATTCCGGCGGCTATTCCATATCGCAAAGTTCCCGTGATCCCGACTCATGGGGGGAGCCCGGAACTTGTGGTGGATGACATGGATAGCCGGGGGTAGTGGAGTGCCAGGTAGTATGCATAGTTTATATATACAGTACACATGTGCCATGCGGCCTTATATTCTCAAACATAAATATCTACACCACCCAATCCAAATGACCAACCTAAACCCTCACAATAAAGAAAGCCCCAAAAAGACGCACATCGTTGACGTCCATGTAAATGTCATAATCCTCAAAATCTCCTCCTCCTTCTCCTCTGGCTCACCCTCCCTCAAGAGGCCCTCCCAAATATATCCATCCCATCTCATCCCTCAAATTGAAAAAGAAAACTTCTGTACCGTATTCCCAAAAAAGAAAAAAAAAAATCTCAACTCATAAATCCACGTCATTTTATCCCCTTCCCATCACCTCCACCCTTGCTCTCCGTCCCTCCAAACTCGCATCCCCCAAACTCACCGGCACCGGCCCTTCCAACACTACCACCAACCCAGGTCCCGGATTCTCCTCATTCATCTTCTCCCCCAACTTTGCCACCAACTCCTCAGCCGTCCGCCGAATATTACTCGGCGACAGCATCTCTGGGAAGCCAATGTCTAGTATCGACCCTGAAACCTTATTCCTATAAATATCAAAACGAAGAAAATCCGGTTAGCCAAAAGCAAAAAAAAAAAAAAAAAAAAAAGGAAAGCGTTCCACATACGCAAAACGCCACCGAAATCTCCTCCCTTCCCCTCTTCCCCTAAAGCCGGGATGTCAAAAAATCATTTAATATCATTCACATTCATCCATCCACCCCGGCCTTCCCGCCACCCAACAATCAGTTAAAGAGAAGGAATCGTTTGGACCTACAAGGGAGTCTGATCATCGTCCACGGACGGAATAGCATCAGCACCACCCATCGACCCACCCCAGCGAACCGCATTCCCCACAACAGGAGATTCCCAGTTCGACCAATCACTGTCATCCAAAGCATCGAAAGCAAGCGGCGTCCACGAGAAATGTTTAGGCTTTGCCGCCGCCGCCGCCACCGCCGCATCAAACCGTGCCTCTCCCTCGCAATCCCTCGATCGTCTCCGCACCGTACTGGCAACCGGAGAGGCACAAGTTGTAGAGGCCGTAACCGTCGTCTCCATCGCCCCGCAACCACCAACGTGGCTGTCGTCGCCACCAGCTGCACTGCCGGTGGTGGCGTCCGCGGGTGTACGGGAACTGCTAGCGTTACAGCCGGGGCCACTGGAGAAGTAGGAGGAGGAGAAGGAAGAGAGGGCAGCATCGTGGGGGACAGCAGATGCGGCGAGACCAGGCAAGTTTCTTGCGCGAGCTGCAGCTGCGGCGGCGCGGACAGAATCCGGATCGTAGGGATGGGGCTTTCCGGCGCCGCGAGCGCGAGTCGCAGTGGAAGGGGCCGGGATGGATATCGGGCCGCCGGCGCCACTGAGCGAGCTGTAAATGTACGAGCCATTGGGACGGCGCCCAGTAACAGGCTCGTCGCCGACGGTAATCTGCCGGATGTCATCGTAAAAGGTCCGGAAGCCGAGCTTAAGGTCCTCCACGAGTTGAGACATGCCGACGGTTGCGGGCGGATAGGCGACACGTGGCTGCCAGGTGGCACGCTTGCTGAGGGCATTGGCCGAGGTGTTGTGAGGGTGGTTGCTGGCGCTTCCGGAGACGGCTGTGGTAGGGCCAGCACTGCGGCGGCTGCGCGAGCTGCTATGCGAGCTGTTGCTTGAAACACTGTGCGTAGAGTGGGAATTCTGGGCATGATGGAGGGAGCGTGATCTCGCGATGGGGGTTTGGGTGGGGACGCGGAAATCTTCAATGGGCCCGTCAAGGAGGCTGTAGTCGGGCTCGGGCTTGGTAGGGGAGAGCAGAGAAAGGGTACGGGCGTGGCCGCCACGAAAGACCTTCCGCCGCCCCTCCTTGGGCGAGCGTTGGAGATTCATGAGAAGCTTCCGGCGATCGAGCTCAAGGCTCATACGCGTTGACGGATCATCGTCAGAGGGTGTGATTGGAGAAAAGGGTCCGGAATCGCGCTTCTTGTAGGCTTCGTGTGTAGTCCATTGGCGCTTGAGTGTAGCGAGATCAGCCTCTGCCCGTGTCAACTCCTCCTTTAGTTCCAGCACGCGGCGTTCTTGCGCTGCTATCGCAATGATGAATTCGTTGGTGTCGGAGGGGGATGATGCTTGGGCAGTGGACAGGGGCGTCGGCGGCAGAGAGCCGGTTGTGGCAGTCGACGGCATAGGCCGGGAAGGGTCTGATGTGGGCAACGCAATGGGAAGCGTCAAGGGAAATCGGTTGTTGCGCGAAGCCGATGAGGTCGAGCGGGAGGCACGGGTGTGGAAATCGTTGCCGGGCGTCGGTGGCATCATGTCGTCTTCATCGCTCGGAAGAGAAGAAGTCATGCTGCCCGAGATGCTGCCGCTGCGAGAAAGATCTGGGCGACGGTGAAGGTCCAATGAGGATCTAGCAGGCTCGGGAGAGTAAACATTGGAAGAGGCCATGGCTATGGAAGCAGAAACTGGGGGCAGCATAGGCTTGTGGTTTGGATCGACCACAGAATGGCGGCGACGATAATCAGTGCTAGTAGTCGCTGCACTGACCGCGGCCATAACAAGAGGCAGGGACGACGTCAGCACTATATTCGAAAAAAGCCGAGTAGTGTGGCTATGGCTGTAATTTTTGCGAATTTGGTTGCGGTGGTGGGAAAGCGAGGAAGAAACAGCGGTAGTGGTTGACAGGGCTGCTTCGAGGCGACGATCGGGTTCTCGGGATGCAACAAATGCACAAGATGCAGAAGAAGGCGTAGAAGAAGAATCTGCCCCAGACTGGGCAGCGTGTAAGAGCAACCGACTCAAGCCTAGATGAACGGTTCGGAAACGACGCTGGCGGCCGCGCCAAACAACAGCAGAAGGATAAAGAGAGTGAAGTTGCTGGCGTTGAGCACTGGTAAAGTTGCTATTGTTGGTGTTGGAATTCCGATTTCGATCAATGACGGTAGAAAAGTTTGAATTCAAAAACAAAAGACGAGAGTCGGGTAAGCGAGCGGTGAGACAAGATCGAGCAGCAGCAGACAAGGTCTTGGACGAGGAATTCGACAGAGATAATGACAGCCGCGATGACGATGATGATGACGATGATGATAGAGACAACAGAGTCAATGAAGACTTGAATCTCAACGTCTTATTTTTCTTGGAGGGACTCCTACACTCTGGCGGCAAGACAACAGAGAAAGTACTAGTAGTACTAGTACTAGAAGAAGAAGAAGAGAAAGCAACATCGGCGGAAACAGCAGGCATAAGGGGGCTGGAGAGAAGGAGCCCAGAAGATATTGTTGGCTGTGGGTTGGCGATGGTGACCATGTCGTGGCTACAGACTTTTGGCATTTTGGGCCGGTAGTGCAGTCGTCTGGCCCAAGCAAAGCAACAGCAAGCAAGGCCGGCCCAGTCGCGAGGTGCCTAGGCGTAGCTCTGGCTCACTTTGCAACTTGGACGTAACCCCCGCCCCCCCGCCTTGTTATCCGTCCCGAGCTGGGCCCCCTTCGCTTGGTTCTCAAAAGACAGTCAGTAAAAACAAGGCCTCCCCTTGTTTCTAGCAGAGAAAAGAAGTGTAACCTTTTGGGGGGGTTTTTGAAAGGGAGAAGAGTCAGGTCTTTTCTTTGTTCGTTGGGTCGTGGTGCCGTCCGTCAATCTCCCTCACGAAAGGAGGATGTGTGGTTCCAAGGTCAACTTTGCTTGACGATGAGACAGACGAGTGCCTGGGCAGGCTTTGGATTTACGAATGGTTCGAAAAGCAAAGAAGGAAGGGCTCTTCTTCTGGCCGGGAGGCGTATCGTTGGATAGGCTAGAGGAGCTTGAATTGAAGCTTTGGTTCTAGAGGATGGGTGATCCTGGGCCGATTGGGACGAGCTCTGTTACAAAGATGTACAGTGTTACCAAGGCGACCAGGGATTTTTTCTTCTTCTTCGTTTTATGCTGAGGCTTCAAGGCGGGCTTTTCTGTAGCTTCTATTGAAGGAGTAGAGAGAGCGAGAGAAAGAGAAAGAGAGAGAAGGGGTGACCTGATTCTTCTTATGCTAGTGGGAAAATGGCCCATGATGAAACAACGCCAATAGACCAACAGACCCAACGTGCCACGTTCTACAAGTACTAGAATCAGTCCGGAATATTCAAGCATCCTTGACCTCCCCCTTTGTCCCCGTGCATGTTTGCAGCGCTGGATTCTGCATGGAGAGGTCATAGCTATAGCAACGACGTTGTTTCGGTGGGGATTGAGGCAGGTACAGATGGACGATCGTGAATTGCTTTGACTTGTTTATGCATCTGTGTCCTTTTCCTTTCTTAGCTTCTTAGCTTTTCTTAGCCTTTCTTAGCCTCTTAGTCTTTATTTAGCCTTGCTGTACAGCTCTTCTTTCTCTCAGGATCGGCAAAGCGGAAATGGAAGAGTAAGAAGGTGGAGAATTTGATCAGGCCGTGATATATGAGGATGACTTGACACTACCGAGTTCGTCCTTTCCCATTACGCCTTGAACTTTTATATAAAGTAAAGTCTCCCATTTGTGTCACGAACCACTCCGTCATCAAGCCCAGGCTTCTTAACCCCCATCAGGACCCCTTCCTTTATTGTCAACCATCTGCTTTCGGAGCCTGCCGAACTGAACCCACAACCACCCCCCATCCATCTTAAGCATATCATCTTTCCTTGACCACAATCTTCTTATCTCGGGTGCACTTACTCAGCCTCTTAAGCCTGAAGACACCTTGTAAGCAAGCACCAATTCAAGGCCAAGTGATTCCCCCCCCCCTTGTGGTCCATCCAGGTCCATACGCGAATCACCCATCCATACTTTACAATACATGTTTTGCCACAAGCCTTGATCATCTTACACACTTCCATCGGAATAATATTAACTTGGACGATCTTGCCAAACCAAAACAACAACTAGGACGTCCCTTGTACCTTTTTGTGGCCCTTCCATTCCCAAAGGTCTCTCTGTCTTTGATGGGGGTCTCCACTAAGAGACAGACAAAAGGGATGTCTTTTATTTGACAGCTTTCGGTACATATCCTAGCTTGATGAAGCGAAGAACCCTTGAGAGATGGACGGAGATATAGACCCTTATTTAACCCTATGTAAAAGAGTACAACCCTTTTGCCGTTTTTGGTTATAATTTTCAGTAGTAAAAAGCAGTTAATCAAGGCTGATTCGTAAAACAAGGTATCTGAACCGATCAAACCCACAGTCTCTCAAAAACTATCTTGACTCGACATGAATCTTGAAAGTTGACGCTGACTGGCGGGATGATGTCGACTGAATCATGAAAGAATAGAGGTATCCTATTGGTCGATATTACTGAGAAGGAGGGTCGACCTGCTGACTAAGCATTTGGGTTTGTATGATACATCAACCTTAGGGTCTGCGAATATTATCGGCAGTTATATACGTTGTGCTTATGTAAGCCAATAAGGGTTATAAAATCACGGGTTTTCACCATAGGAAACGACTTCGGGTCAACTTGTACCGATATCTACAAGAAGAATGGGCAAAAGATAACATTATATATCCTTTTTTGTTCTCCCTGCATTCAGCAAGATTCATTGAGTTTGCATACAGGGTTTATGATGGTGCCTTACTTGATTACGTGTACACTTTGCTAACATCTATTCATAGTAGGGACTTGGCAAGGCCTATTGACACATGTGTATCTAAGAAATCGACCTGCATGATTTGAGTACTGTAGTATTCTCAAATCAGGGCTGAACCTCCATATGGAACGTTTAGGCTCTAGTTGCATTTACCCAAGTCGGGTCTATCCCCATGAAACACATCATGAGAATGGTCATGATCACATGGATCATATCCTCTAATCCTCAGCTTTCTTCAAATCATAACTTCCCTCCAAGCGCCCATCAGTGTGATGTTGCCAGATGATATCCCTTAGCAAGTCAGTGATGGGCGTTTGATGGATCATGATTGCAGATAAACTGCATATGTGTCTCGCAGCAGCTGGACATCGTGAGGGAGATAAGAGACGTGTAATATCTGTGAACTCTCCGGAGAGGAAACCTGAGACTGTTTTAGTTGCATAGAGACAACGAGACTAAGTAAATCCCAGAGACTGGTGACGATGTACGTATTATGCTGGTGCGGCAGATATCGGAGTGGGGAGGAGGAGGCCACAAGTGCAATGTACTTGGCTTATAACCCACATCATATGCCAATGATTCCAAGTATAATGACCTCGACTTTCCTCGTCTCATCTCAATACATCATCTCCTCCACCACACCAACTCACACAAATCTTCCCAACAGTTCCCACCCATCACGACCATTCCCTTAATGACCACCTCCTTCCCCCATCTCTCCGCTGAAATCCTCGACTCCTCCAAACCCCTCGACCCCTTCTGGCTCACCGCCAAACACGTCCTCGTCACTGGAGGCGCCTCTGGAATTGGCGCCTCCGTCGTCCACCACTGGGCCTCCCTTGGCGCCAATATCACCATCGGTGACATCAACGCACCTGCTGGTGAAGTCCTCGTTGCTTCCCTTCGCTCCGAGTATCCCGCTGCCACTTTTTTGAATTCCATACCTGTGATGTGACATCTTGGTCATCGCAGCTTGCGCTTTTCCAAGCGGCGGATGCGGCATCGGGGGATCCATTTGGTGTATGCCAATGCAGGGATTTGTCCGTCGGAGGAACTCAATGCTATAGAATTTCCAGATTTTCCCGAGGGGACTACACCCCACTGAGCCAAAACTCAGTACGCTGACTGTAAATGTCAATGCCATTGCCTATACCATACAGCTCTCCCTCATATACCTTGGCCATCAACGCAACATCCGCCGCATTTCATCTGGCCCTCCGGAAACCCGGTGATGCCACCATTGTCCTCATGGCGTCCATCGCTGGCATCATTCCTGCCCCGGGTATGTCCCTCTACACCATGTCCAAGCACGCAGCCGTCGGTCTCTACCGGAGTCTGCGCCTGAGAGCAGCTCGCAACCATGGTGTGCGGTTGAACATGCTGTGTCCGTACTTTATAGCGGGATCAGGGATCATCCCGCCGACACCATAGAAGATTATTGGGACTGGGAGTCCCGGAGTGGAAGATGTGGTGGAGGCAGCGACACACGGTTGGCTGCGGATCCCAAGGTTGTCGGAAGGGCGTTGATGGTGGGGCCGAGAATGGAGGCAAGGTTTTCGGCCAAGGGTGAGTATGAGCCATTAGAAGACGAGGACACGGACGTTGTGAGGACTACCGGAATCTATGATTGTTATATCGAAGATGAACGGAGACACAATATCTTAACGGCTCGAATTATCACCATGATGAATCACCTCGTGGTGACGCGGAGTTGGTGGTGATATTTCAAGCAGATACTTATGGGAGGACAAAATGTTGCTGCGCGATATTCAAGCTTACATAACACATTTTATCTATATAAAGTTAATGATCAAATTAGGAAGGAAGTTTATCGATCGTGAAACCTCGATAAGCACTAGGGTTAATATATATTGTTAACCCACACACACCGAGTCGCTCAAGATGTCACAGATACCAAAAGTAGAGCCAAGGCGAAGCCACCTCGTTGTCACAGGAAACCTTTATCGACTGAAGATCAATTTACCCAAGTAGAAGACACAGGCGATATGTCGGATCCAGTATGGTAGGCATAGACGACGGGGGTCATAAAAGGGAAACAGACTGGAAATGGATCCGAGCACAGGGATCGACTAGGGGGGGGGAGGGGTGGATAGAGATGAACAGAGATGGACAAGGAATCTTGGAAAAGTAGCAGAAGAACAAAGTGATGACTCGAGGGGGGGGGGAGAAGGGGGTTAATTAGACGAACTAGAGAAGATGGACCTAATCTTTTTGTTCTAATGACTCTTCAACTATAAAGCGTGAAGCTGAAACCACGCATTCCGGAGAAATAAGTGACACAAGACAAAGGAAGCTTGCGGGAAAGGAAGCCATTGGCAGCAGAGACAGGCTATGCCAGCTGCCAATGCCTTGGTTTGTCTCTTGTATGCCTAGTTCGAGTTCGAGTTCGAGTTCGCTATCTTGAGAGTGAGTTGAACAAGACTCTCCGTTAATCTAGGGCGCGATATCTCAAGACCTGCATTCTGTAATGCATGACCACGTTTAGAGACATGCAGTCTCTTAGGCTTTCCCCCCCTCGTCGGCCCTGCTGTCACAGGCGTTGCCTAGTCATAAAAATTGATATTGATAAATCAAACCAAAATTCACGTTCCATCGGCTCTAGTTATCCTTTTTCTTCTTTTTATCCTTTTTCTTTTATTTTTATAGACACAGACACCTGTAACCGTGCAAAAGGATCACATGGTAGCACCCGCAATATTCTTCCTTTCTCTCCTCCCCTTCCCATCTCATCCTCACCACGGTCGTCGTTCCCAAAAATCATCGTCGGCCGCGCCCCAGCGCAGTCGGAGCGGGACACTTGGGGCAAAAGAACCGATGACGTGAAGTTGCGCTGTGGGCACTGTAGTATGATAAGAGGGCGAGCTAAGAAAGAGTAAGAGGTTGTGGGGAAGAGATATGACAATTACGTAGAAGTTTGCATGTTGCATTGGAGAGGAATCAAAGGTTGGAGTTGTTTGGTTTTACATGTGATGTGTTTTTTTTTTTTTTTCTGATTCAGGCCGAAGAAAGGACGACATATTTGTTATTTGTTAATACAAAGACCAAGGTCCATGGAAACGATATACAAAGTACCTGGCCTATCCATCTGGACATAAGAAATCCGCATAACACCCGAAGACAACTTCAACCTCGTACCCACTCTCCCTTCCAAACACCATGCTCTAGCCCCATTTCTTCCCTCCAAATTTACCAACTCCCAAAACCTAGGAAACAGAACCCAAAGCTTTGGTTTCCGGTATCTGGTTCTGGCCCCCTCCGTTGATATCAATCAATTAGCCCCATTTTTCCCCTGTTGTATAAACAAACGACATCGATTTGCGTTTTTACCCAACAAGGCACTTGCAGTTCCTGTTCTCCATCGGCTTTCCTTTTTGGCAAGAACGAACCCTTGTTTGGGAATCTGCAGCGGCACATGTTCGCCTTGAAGCGATCAAACCGCCAGACAAAAAAGTAAGAGAAGAAAGGAAAAAGAAGAAGAAGAAAAAGAATTATAACATCATGATGGATTTGGTTTTGGTCTGTTGGTTCAGCATTAACAACGGCCAAAGCCTTTTATATTTACATGTGTACTGTAGGGAAAGATAATTGAATCAACCGATTTCCGTATCCAGAACTCACCAAATCAAGTCATTTCCTCTCTCTCTTTCTCTAATCCCCCCCTCCCCGTTACTTTTCATCCACGTTTTTGGCAGCAACGCTAATGCGCTCTTTCCCCCCTCTCTTGCTCCTTCTTTCCTTTTACATATCATACTTTCCCTTTTTTGAAAAAAAAAAAAAAAAACCCAACATACCCTTCCATTGGTGGCCTAATTTATGACTATAAAGCGATATGAAAGGAAAGAAAAGAACCTCCTTCCTTTTTTATTTTTATTTTTATTTTTGCATGTCACCTTGTTTGTTATTACCCCCTTCTTTAAGGAAAGAAAGGTTAACAAAGTTAATGGGGTTTTTTTCGATTGAAGTTCCTTTTAGTAATTGCAAGTACACGACCCCCTGAATAATAAAAAATAAAGACTTTATTTTAATTTTCTTTTTTCTTGTTCTCCTCGATAATCACGGGTAATTTTCCAAGGATACCGTTTTTTATTTATTTAATTCTTTAATATTCTTTCCAGGTTTGTGATAGTATCAAACTTTTTTTTTTTAACACCTTTCCTTCCCTTTTTATTTTATCTTCTCCATTTCTTTCCCTCACCTCCTTCCTAATATAATCTTTAGTCTTCTTTTTTTCCACAACTTCCTAAATCCAAATCAAGCTAAAAAACAAACGTTCCCTTTTTTTTTAACTCCACTTGCGGACTAGCCAAAAAGAAGCAATTACCCAAATCCAACTTCCCAATTAAAAAAAAAAGTCCAACCCACTGTCCAAAAAGCGCAACTGCTTTCTTCTCGAAACATCATATCAAAATCGAAACATTCCGTACCTTCCAACTTTATTACAAACAATACACTGATTTGGTCACATGATTTAACCTCTTGCGCGACGACATCATCATCATCATCATCATCAATAACCGATAGCGTCCTGACCCAAAAGACGACTGGTGTGGGAACCAAACGACATACCTACACACACAGACGATATTGCCGAAGCTACTGGGTGATTTCACTTGGTAGAAACTGGGTTGAGGTCTTGAGACGCTTATAGACACGACCCCCTCCCTGCGATAACGACTGCTCCGAGGACGCGCTGTTTTGTTAGCAGTGGCTGTTGGTGAGGATTGACTGGTGCGCGTCGCGAGACGAGGTGATACGGACGTTTTTATATAGTATATTTATACGCGACAATGCCGCGGTATTCGCCTAGGTAAGCATGAAAATCCAAGGGGACAGGTGCTCGTGGTGGGATTATCAATGATGATGGTAATGGATTTGGTTGCGTGGGGTGGTGCGGGGTGAATTTAGCTCTGGTGATCATCGGTACCCCGCCGGGGGGGACTCAACCGGCGTCGTCTTGAGCCGCATTCACCCCGCTATGGTGTAATGCATGATCTCTGGTTACCACTAGAGATAACATGCTGTATTTCTATCAACAGCATGCTAACATATTTGTAGTCGAGAGCTTCATGCCGTAGTATTCGGTGCTGGTACGTACAATCTGTAACTCACCGGGATTTCTGAGATGCCGATCCTGTACCCGCCATTGTTATTGTTGAAGCCGGCCTTGACGCGGTTCTACGATATTATGCGGTGCTTCCTTTTGTTGGAGGCTGCAATTCCGGGTGAATATAAACTAACTACTATAAATAGGTGGTGTTGGAAAGTCCTGTCTTACAGGTTCGTTGGTCATGTCAATATTGTCAGTGAAAATATAGTCTGTACTAACCTGCTATAGCTCAATTTGTGCACAATGAGTGGATAGAGAGTTATGATCCCACAATTGAGGATACATACCGGACACACATACAGGTTGATGTAAGTGCTTGTGTGTACCTATTGCCCCGAATTGCCAATGACATATGCTGACTATAAAAACCAATAGGGCCGACAAGTTGTCCTGGAAATGTAAGCATCCCCCACTAATCACCCTGACTACGCCCTAACCCCCTCGCTGACCCCTTCCAGCCTCGACACCGCCGGCACCGAACAATTCGTAGCCATGCGCGACCTCTACATGAAGACCGGCCAAGGCTTCCTCCTCGTCTTTAGCATCACCTCCTCATCCTCCCTCAACGAACTCTTCTCCATCCGCGACGAAATCCTCCGCATCAAAGACGATGACGCTGTCCCCATTGTCATTGTCGGCAACAAATCCGACCTCGAGGACCAACGGCAAGTCCAGCGGGCACGCGCTTTTGCAATCTCCCAGCAGTGGGGGGCACCGTATTATGAGGCGAGTGCAAGGACGAAGACGAATGTGGATGAGGTGTTTGTGGATCTGTGTAGGCAGATGTTGAGGAGGGATGATTTGATGGATCCGGAGGATGATGAAGGGGGGGAGGGGAAGTTTGATATGGGGAATTTAAGGAGGAAGATGAAGAATAAAAAGGGGCGGAATGGTGGATCACAAAAGTGTGTGATTCTGTGAATTGGCTGAGGAGGGGAAGTTGTTGGGGATGCAAAATATGAGAGGGGATGGGGGGTGGAGACAGGAGGAGGAGAGAGGAGGAGGAGAGAGGAGGAGGAGGGTATATGGTTTAATAAGCGGGCATTTTGTGCTGGGATTTGTTATCTTACTGGGTTGGTATTTTGATGATTTCTTGCAATTTGATTTTTCTTTTGGTTCATCCAAGAGATGGGTGACGCTATATTAGGGTTTGCCAACCCTATACATTGATGGCATTCGCCGATATCGAGGCGGCTTGATACCTCCGTTATAGTACTCTAACGAGATGTATATATCTACTTTCCTTGTATTCCCAGGTATCCGCAGTTCCATTATCAGACAGTATGGACCTCAGCATGAAATACCACAATCTAACAAAATCTACAATATATTACCTTGGTATTTAGTAGTCAGCCTAGTCTAGTCTGCCTCGCTAAAGTATTCAAGTACATCAGCAAGTCCACCTTGCATCTAGGCCACCCCCAATGCTGATCATATTCCTTTTCTTCTATTGTCACCTGAAGCCCATCCCCATCAAATAAATGACAATCATTGGCCCATTGTTGTTGAACAGAACATAGACAGTGACTTGGCCCCTGGACTGCGTCATGGTGGCGGCTTTGTGGGCGGGAAAGATGGACAAGGAAGAAGGGGGGGGGGGTTAACAGACAGACAGACAGACAGACAGACAGACAAACAGACAGACAGACAGACAGACAGACAGACAGACAAACAGACAGACAGACAGGGCAAAAAAGGGCTGAGTCGCCGAAGATGACGTCTGCATAGTTGGCGGTTATTTTTGGTTGCAGTTGTTGGTTGGGTGGCACGGGTTGATTTTGTTGGACGGAGGGGTTGAGGGGGTTGTATTTTAGTAGATTTAGCAGGGATCTGTTTGCATGTTAGCGGGTGTTAGTGGACGGTAATCAAATCTTTTGTCAATATGAACCAACAGTATCAACCAACAACTTTGGTATCATTGGTTTCTATAGTTTAAGAAAAGGAAAAAAAAAAGAAAAAAAAAGAATTGTATACAAAAATAAGAGAATTAATATATAATAAATATACCAAAATATACCAAAATATTTACATTGAACACCACACTATCATCTCCGCTTTCCCCTTCCGCCCCGCCCCTGCCCTTTACAGAACCCCTGTCGTCTCAGAGAAAAGCCGAGATAACTACCGCCAGCTAGACGAAAATGCGGAATGCACGACGCGTCAGCACATCATGGCTGGGGCAGGAGGGGAAGGGGAAGGGGGGGAATGGAAAAGGAAGGAGGGACAAGGGATTCAGTTGTAGGTTGGTGGTGATGGAGATGGAGATTGTGTGAGAGATGGTCAGAGATGAAGTTGGATGGGAGATTTAGGGATTTAGAGATTAAAAAGGTTGAATAGGTTGGTTGGAGAAATAGTGGTATGATTTGTGTGGTGTCAACTGAGGGGAACACTGTTTGTGTATATGCAGGCTGACGATGTATATTGGTGAGGTAGTAACTATGCAGTTTATGGTTGCTACTTTGTCTCATCTTCAAGACAAAAGCATATAAAGGGCATCGTTATGGGTGCCTTGATGTTTCTGATTGATAAGAAACACTCCAATATGACCATTCATGGGCTGTCTAGAATGCCCAAGACTTCCAAAAGAAGAACTCCATATATTTGATTTCCATTGAGAACTCTCTTGGCAGATAAAGCCTGATGCTTATTTCCATCCAGGGTCAACATTAGGCTTTCCACTCTGGTGAGAATGATCATCGCATTCTTAATGCATATTGGTATATCGAATATTGTTCCTGTATCACTTACTGTTCGGTTATCTCTTCCATTGGCATCACTTGCTCTCTCACCTTGAAGAGAGTCTCCCTTTTCTCTGCCCTTCCCCCGTTCCCTGTTCATGATATATCATCAGATATCCAAATTTTCGTATAGCCGGCAACTGCCAGAGGAAGAAAAAAGAAAAAAAATTGCGCCACAAACTGCAACAACCTAAACGGTATTCCATCACATTTTCAAAACTGTTAAAGAAATAAAAAATAGTAACTACCTTGTAGAATATATGCAGGTTAGGTTCCTTCCCTTTCGCTCACTCATCAACCCTAAGCTGTCACACACACAAAAATGCAAAATGCAAAATTCTTTTTCTTTTTCTTTTTCTTTTTCTTTTTTGTTTCAAATATCCAAAATTGGTTAAATTTATCATTTGAATTTCCTCTTTTTCTTTTTTTATTGTTAGATTTTAACCGCTTTTATTCAAATCGATCTTTTTTGTCGATTTATATTTTCATTTGTGGCTTTGATTTCTCGGGCTATTCTACAAGCAAAAAAAAAAAAAAATACTTGATTTCTTCTTTCTCCTCTTCCTCTTCCTTTTTTTTTTCCTTCTCTTTCGTCGATTGTTCTTATCGTCAATTCTCTATTGTTTTGTTAAGAGATTGATTTTGTGAGATCTTGTCACTCTTTTTTTCATTATTATATCGTCTTACTATCTTGCTTTTATCTACGCGGGCTTTACACTCTTCTCTATACCACAATCTATAGTACCGCCATATAATCTTTTGCTATAGACTTTATTAATCATTCTTTACGTCTATAAGCTTTCCTTCGATTAGCAACAATTTTTTCATCTCAACTTCTGACTCCACCGGATCCCCAGCCTTACTCCGGGATGGCCTCCCCCAACCCCACCGGCTCCGGCCAGAATCCCCACCTTCAATCCGGTACCATGGCTGAACTTCGAGCTGAAGACGTCACCTCTCCAATTGAAATGCCCGACAATCATTCTCCACTTCAACATTCAACAGCCACAACTCTCGTTCCAGCCGCCGTCGAGGCCCCTTTTTCATCTTTTGCCGCCGAACTTCCCACCAATATCTCCGAATCGTCTTCTGCCGCCGCAGTTGCATCACAAGATGCGCGTAACATGTCAGTATCAGAAAAGGACGCCCTGGCTTTAACCGGTCCAGAACAGCGGACAGCACCGATGCCTTCGGGACCTAGTAGTATGGGACTCGGGTTGGATTTCGGATCAAACTCTGGACTTGGATTGGATTTTGGGTCCAACTCTGGATTGGGACTTGCCTTTGGCTCAAATAGTGGACTTGGATTTGGTTCATTACCAGCTTCAAACAGCGGGTTTGCCATGAGTGGTAATTCAAGTACTGGGCCAAGTCATGGAGCTGCGTCGGCTGGAATGGGCTATGGATTGGAAATGAACAACATGGGTTATGGCGCAAATAGCGGGTTTGGTTTCGGTGCATCATCAGGGTCAAATACCGGGTTCGCTATGGCTGGAAATTCAAGCTCTGGACCTAGTCATGGCCCTGCCAGTGCTGGTATGGCAATCAGCTCTGATAGCAAAGGAACTGATTACAATCCAAATACCGGCATCGGCTTTGGATCCAACTTTGGCTCGAATACGGGCATTGGGTTTGGCTCGGATTATGGGTCATATACAGGTTTAGGATTCGGTTCAAATACCGGCGGCATGGGAATGGGCTTCGGTCCTAGTAATACTACCCCCAACACTTCACGTGGCCTTGGCATTGACCTTGGCTCAAATACTACCACTCCTACTACTACTACTACTACTACTACTACTACTGGCCTCGGTTATGGTTCCAACATTAGTCTTGGTTACACACCGTCAACGACACCTCTCCCCAATACTACCATCCCTGCGCCAGTTTCTCTTCAATTATCAAATTTGCCGACCTCTCCATCCTCCTCTCATCTCAATCCGGGGCACCATGATCTTCCCATCCACCCCTCCGACCCAATCCCTGATGCTGCTTACCCTCTGAACGACTTCTCTCTTGCCCGTGACCCATTACCACACTCTCATGGTCCTCCCAACGTCTTGTCGCCATTTCTCCATCGCAACCCATCGGCAGCTAGCCATGACCAAATAACGTCAGCCCCACTTTCCACCATCCAACACTCCGATGCTACTCGCAAAATCGATCACCTCGCCATGCCCGGCAGTGGCCTCCCTCTTCACGCCACTCCACAAAGTGCCTCTGCCGGTGCTTCGTCAGCTGGACCTTCATCGTCACATGGACAACCCACTCTTAATGTTTACTCAGAGCCTCCACCACCCTATGAGCCTTCAGATGCCCATTCACGACCGAACACGTCAGCCACGGCGGTATCGCGGTCCACGTCAGTTGATAGCACGGCGCCACTGCAACCATCCGCGACGACATCTTCGATAGCACCAGCACGGAGTACATCTACTAGAGCAGCGGATCCTTCAACGACGTTACCGTTGGTTCACTTGAATCATCCCCCACAGGCCCAACTGGCTCGCCAACAACAACAGCAGAGAGGCGCCTACGGCGAGCGACCATTGAATCGACCGTGGAGTGCAGCGTATTGGATTAACCCATCAGGTGGGGCATCGGGAAAGAAAAAGGGATGGAAGAAGCGGAAGAGATATTGGATTTGTATGGCCGTGGTACTCTTTGTCATTGGACTGTCGACGGGACTAGCGGTGTCAATGAGTAATAGGGGGCCGCCAAAGAATGATATTGGAAACAATGGGAATAATGGAGGGAACGCGGGACAGGGAAATTCGGGGAATCCGTTGAATCCGTAGGAGGAGAAACGGCCTCTGGGTTTCGTTGTTGGTTCACGGAAGTGAAGGTTTTTTTCTTTTTTTTTTTTCTTTTTTTCTTTCCATTTTCTAATATTGAATATACCCGTGGTCTATAGTGATAATCGACCACAAAAGCTTTCTCGTTAATTTTGTTGAAAAAAAAAAAAAACAACCCCAGATAACATCTATATAAACTGTGATATCCTGTAAACCCTAGCCAACACCATATCAACAACCTTCTTCCTCCTCCTTCAAAAACACATCAACTCCCCATTCTTTCATAGCCTCCCGATTCTCCGCAACTCTCAACGCATAAAGCCCTTGTAAAACACAATCCGTCAGATCATCCACCTTCTTCGCCCTCGCCGTCACTGAATAATCATTCTGCGTCTTCCGCACCTTCTTCTCCTTCTTCTCCGGCTTTTCCTCTCCCTCTCCCTCTCCCTCTCCAGCCTTCCTCCGGCTCTTTCTCTTCTTCTTCACTTCACCCTTGGAACCCTCTTCAACCATAGTCGGTGGTGGTGGCGTCGGAGGGATGAACAAAGAACCAACAGCCTTGGCTTCGGGACTTTCTAGAATGAGAGCCGATGTCTCAAGCCAGGAAGTTAACAGTTCGATGCGGCCGCGTTTGATGGCGAGTTTGGTGGCTTTGGCGGCGGAAAGACGGGTTCTGGTGACGAGGGCTGTTTCTTCTTCTTCTTCTTCTTTTTCTTGGTTGATTTCATCGGTTTCAAGGGGGATTTCATCAATGGGTTTAGGCTTAGATGCCTTTTTACGGCCGCGCTTTTTAGGTTCTGCAGCAACGGCAGCAACGGCGGCAGCAGCAGCAGCAGCTTCTGTTTGGGCTTTCCGACGGAGGGTATATTCGTCCATAACGTTGGGATCCTTCACTAGCCGTTTCCCTTCCTCTGAAATATTCCGTCTCCGCTGTCGTAGAATCCCCGGATTCCGCGTCAAAGCCGCCACCAACGACTCTGACAAATCACGAATCCAAAACTCTGAAACCTTTTTCGGATCCATCAACAACGTAGGCGGCGGCGGCGGTGGTGGTAGTAGCAATGATGATGATGAGGTCACCTTGTGACTCTTGGATTCTTCGGTGGGATCAACGGGAGGGAGGAAGACGCGGAGACTGCGGAGGATGGCGTCGAGGCTGACTTCGAGGGCGTTGACGAGCAGGGTGGTTTGAAGGACGCCAAGGGCGCTGCCGGAACGGTGCCGTTGGTGTTCGATGAGGATTTTGGAGATGGAAACAGGGGAGGTGGTGGTGCTGGTGCAGAGGGGGAGGATGATTTCACGGACGACTTTGACGGCGAGGGCGGGGATGTCGGCTGTGCGGAAGTCGGAGATTACTGGTGGTTTCACTTCTGGTTCTTCAGCGATCGAGTTGGCTTCAACGGGTGGATCCTTCCGGTTGCGTCGGGGAGGTGGTGGCGGCGACGACGAGGTGGTGGTTGTTATTGTGGGGTTACTTTCTTCCCGGAGGGAGGATAACATCTCCATCAAGTCAACCTTTCGCCACGCAAGCACCCGAGCTGTAGACCCCCACAGCGGCCGGCGGACATCCGTCACCGAAGACTTTTGCTGTTTCCGAATAGTGGCCGGCGAGGCGTCACCACTAGAGACGACGCAGATGGCGAAGTTACGGATGCCCATGTCGATGGAGATGACGACGCGGGGTGGTGGGGGGATTTTGGCGGATGTGGAGACTGAGGCGGGGAAGAGGGGGGTGGACATGGCGCGTTCGATGGAGGAGATCATGGTGGGTTTGCGGGCGGTTAGGGGGGCGCCGATGTGGAAGGCGAGTTTTTTTAGGCGGGTGATTGTGAGTGGGGGGAGGGTGAAGGGTTTTTTTAGTTGGGGGGGCATTTTGGCGGTGGGAGGAGGGAGGGAATTGAGGGCATCTGGTGTGTGTATAGAGAGAATGGTATTATATGTTTGTAATAAAGGTATGGAGGTAGACTGTAAAGGCGTGGTTGGGATAGTTGGCCAAAGAGCGCTGAGGCTTAAATTTTGATCGTGATGAGGAAAATATGGTGTTGAGATCCACTGTATAGATTCTTTTGGCCTGTGCCTGTCGAATGAAGAAAGGAAGGAGAGAACAATGCGAATGGTGTTTTTGATTGATGATCGTGTGTTTGTATTTAAGAGAACCTACCTAAGTTTTGATGAATTGAGTGTCTGGGATAACAGGTCTTATTTTTATCTTTGGTTGTCACGAGGTTACAAACACCGCATATTTTGAAAAAAATAAAAAATAAAAAAAAACCACCATTTCGGTTTGTTTACATGGAAAATATACATGGATGTTATCGTTATCTCGATATTAACTTTGTGTAACTTGTACCAACACCTTCCTTTACAGAATAAGGAAGGAACTAACTACATGTGTACCTACATACACATCTTAAGCTAAAGCCATTCATTGTGTCTTTGCATCTGGAGGTGGCCAAAATTTCTTGGAGATGTTACCAGTTCCAATACGCTGCGCCACTCCCTCTTTCCATTAAAGAATCAAGAAAAAGTTCTTTTCGCCTCCATCTTCATCTTTATCTACCATGATGTACGCACATTCGGCTTTATAGCCGTCTTCAAGTACATCTTCTTCTGTGAGCATGGAAGCACAGACCGTGCCGTATCCTATATTTTCATTATATTCTCCATTGGAGTCCGATCCTGAATAGTCTCTGCACTCCATGAAACTTCTATCAACAGTGGGTTTTATTTGGAGTGTAAAAACCACTGTTTGAAAGAAGAGGACCTGGAAATAACCACAGGTTTCGAGATTCTCTGTTTTCAAGCCTGGGATTTCGTTGATGATACTCTCTGTGTTGATGGTAGCAAGAATAGAATATTGTAATAGAAGAATAGGGAATCTATGGGGAAATAGTCTATTAAAAAGGCAGTATTACAGACTACCTGAATCATATACAAGCCATTATGATCGACTACAAAGTTAAGGTGAGGATGATGACGGTATGTAGTGATTTGTGTTACTCAAATGACATGGTGTTGACCAAAACTGGAAAGAAGTAGCAAAGACAATTAACCCTGTATTATGTAATCGGTGTGTTAACCCTAGTGTAATACATGACCCTCCTCATTATCAAAAGCAAGACCATCACAAAGGTCTGTATAATTTCCAAGAGGACAATTACAAAAAAAATATGAAAAAATATGAAAAATATCTATTCCTAAAGAGAAATCAAAATACGGCGCTTGCAAAAAAAAAATAGAGGAATTCTCCCGTCCATCAGTCAACAAGCGACGAACACCGTCAAACCGTTTTTGTGATCTATTTCCTCTTTGTAAATCATGAATTCCCACTATCATCATACAGTATCCATCGGGTATTTGGCGGTATAGGAGAGCGGAAAGGGTTTAGTGTTGTTGTAGGCGTAGACGAGTCAAGTAAGATGCTTGTATTACTTTCAAGGGGGAGGAGGGGATAGGAGGCTGGAAAAAGGTGATGGGGGGGAAGGAATTTCCAGATGAAGTTTATGATTTTTTTGGGGGGATTTTTTTGGGGGGATTTTTTTGGGAGAGGGTCGGGGATTACGGGATCGATGGGAAGAGGAGGAGACGAACTGTGCGTGATGTCTTATGTGTGATGGTATATTTTTTATTTTATTTTTTATTTTTCTAGATGGGTCAGATGGGTCAAGTGTATGTAGATATCACGGGCCCTAAACAATATGTCAATTTTTATCAAGAGTATACAACACAGCAACTATAAACGACTTTGGCAGCTCTTGAATAACCAAAAATACCACCACACAGTCCCTCACCTTACAAAACCACCCACCCTGAAACATGTTGCAAATCTCGTCTAGGCTCAAGGTCAGAAGATCCTAGGTTCTTTTATACAGCTACAGATCCCCCCCAAGTACAGTACATAAGCTAATAAAAGACCCAGGGATTTGCCTTGACGTTGGGGCGCCTATATGAAAGAACTGGGATTTGTTTGGTTACTAGGATAAAGTTTATTTGCTAGTAAGAGATCACTGAAGAAGCTTGTATTTTTGAGGCTTATACCTACACGTTCATCGGCTGGTTTCTTGTTTGCTATTGCCTGGTTATGTCACAAATAGACAAATGCCAAAGTATAATAAAGTAAATTGTATTCATTTATACTAATTTATATTCAGCTTCAACCCAAAGCAAAGAAAAGAAAAACTCCATGCTTCCAATTATGCAATAAACCCATTGTGGACAAGTAAGTAAAACAAAAGAAAAAGAAACCCTATGCCCCAAAAGAAAACCCTCCTCCACTAACCGGAATCCAGCCGGTCAAACCAGGGAGTCCCCATCCGTTACGCCGATGCCTCATTAAATGTAGTTGATGATGTGATCTATAAAAAAAAAAAAGAATGAAAAGAAAAAGAGGATGGGAAAAAGGACAAGACGTCTAGTGGCTGGCGGGCGGAGCAGACTCGGGAACGGTTCCAGTGGCGGAGATGGAAAGGGGGACTTTCTCGGCGGGGTAGTCGGCTTCTTCATCAATGTCTTCAAGGCGGATAGAAAAAGGAGTCCGGATACTGTGACTGTTAGTAAACATTCTATAAATACTGGAGGGGAAGAGGGGGGGGGG
>MKGJ01000062.1:0-11027 GCA_002018255.1 Bretziella fagacearum | reverse complement strand
CTTCAACCCCTTGCTAATATCCTGAATACTAACTATCCATTCGTTAATAGGTCAGCTGCTTGACCTTGGGTTGCCTACCCACCGACCTCCCCAATGTCATCGCCGCCGGTACTAAGCTCTGCGCCCAAGTCACCACCTCACCCGTTCCAAGTGCGACTGTCAACTCGGGCTCTGCCGGCACCTCTGGCGTGGCTTCCAACATTCCCTCGACCGCTACTGCTGCTGCCGGATCCCATGATACTGAGCTCAACTCGGCTGCTGGTAGTTTGGCCATTGGCTCTGTGGCTATGGCTGTGTCGGCTATAATGAACTTTTTGCTGTAAAAGAAGGGTGGTTACGATTGAGGGATTTAAGAGTTTGGCTGAGGTCTTGATGGAGTAACGATTCATAGGACTAATGAAGATGTTGTAAATCTACATTTCAAGTGTTATTAATGTGATTGATGACGATTTATTACTTGTATTTCCAGTGTCTTTGGATAACTGTTAGGTTCTTGTCTTACTTAATCATTAAAACCATAGCTCTGAAGACGAGTTATCGTGACCAATTCTATTAATGCCCCCGGAGGCCACCCTTCAAAAGCTGTATTACATTCTCAAGATATCCAGCAGATCCGCCAAACTTCATGACAACTATTTCAAGATCTTGTCTCTCCATACGCGACTTCAACCGTCTCCCCAACAACCCAGTATTCCTCGTCGATGGAATCCGTAACATCTCCGTCTCCATCTCGTACCCACACGCCTCGCCAATTTGCGCTACCCAGTCAACCAATGATGCGTAAGTTGATTGCCCGTTGGAGCGGTCACGTGGTGGCAGAGCGCGGAATTTGTCTCCGGCAAGATTATGGCTGCAGCATGGAATAGACAAAAAAGGACATTCGGAGTAGGCTGCCACAAGGGGAGTCCAGGGCGTCAGTTCATCTGCGTGATTTGATATTATAAATGTGCCGGGTGGAAAGACTCCATTGTGGAGAAGAGAATCGTCTAGATTATTTATTATCGACTGTGACATTTGTGTCACGAGAGCCGGGAGGAGAATCTTGGTTTGTAGCGGGAAAGGCTCATCGCCAGGTGTATGAGGCGCACTGTATGTGGCCCATGACGCCCTAGCCCTGGCATCAAAGCCCCAGCCGTTGAAGCCCTCGTTCCGGAGAATGTACACGAGGAGGCCATTTCCACAGCCGATATCCACAAAACCCGGGAATGGGAGGTACTGGCTTGTATACATGTCCTGCCACAGCTCGATGAGAAACGCCGCTATCCCCAAGTCTTCAAATACGTGCTTTGTTGGGTCTGTCTTTTCAGACCAGGTTTTGACGAGGTTGCTGGCGTATTTTTGCTTGAGTTTGGTGTATTGATTCTGTGTGCGGGCTTGGGGGATGATGACATCGTGATGTACTCGCTTCTTGTAACCGGCTACTTGGCCTTGTCCGTGCTTGTGGAGCTCGCCCAACAGTCGCAACGCCGTACGACCTAGCTTTGGATCTTGAGGATCTGCGACACCAAAGTAGAGGTAGTGGACTGATACAGAGCCAGAAGCTTGACTAGGTGACCATTCATGAAGGTGAGCTACTCCGCGCACGTTGGGATGATAGTACGGCAAAGCATCTGCAGTCCCATGGGGGATGTAGACGATTAGTGATGAAACCCTTTGGGTCGTATCGCTTTTGTGGTACCACAGGCAGGTTTGATTCATGGGGTCGTCACGAAGTGTATTCCGTGGAACAAGAGTTCGGACCACAAGCTGTGTCAAATTGAAACCCTCGTATATCGGCAGATGAGGAAGTGCAGGCTGAGAAGAAAGCGGCGCGCTCTGTGGGACGGCCCCCGGGATAGTGCCTGTTGTTTCATCGGGCTGTAATCCGAACGGACCGCTTTCTTGATTTACAATGATATCCGCTCGGAACAACCATGAGGTGTTGATGTTAGGGTTTTTGATAAAGTTATTCATTACCCGCAGAAATATGTCGGGCGGGAATGTACATGGTTGGTGTAACACTGGCGTCCAGTGTGTGCCGGTATAGAGGGGATCCGAGCCAGCATGATGGAGAGTAGCATTAGGGCCTATGTCAACAAGGACTGGCGGTGCATTTTCTGGATATGGTATAGACATGGATCCTTGAGTTTGAATATTGGGGATTGGAAGAAGACTTGGTGAAGACTTTTGATAATTAAAAGTTTTCATTCTTGTGCAACAGTGAAAATTAAAGTGACGGTTGTTAGGGTTAGAGAATCATCGCTTAGATTCGACTCACAACACAGTAGGAGGACATTCTAACTGATTTATATTATTACAATACTAGACTAAAGTACTGAAAACTAGTCAAGGTAAAACCTAATTTGCCTTACTTTTGCCCCTCAATGACGGGATCTTATCAACACGTGACTCGCAGATACTGGCCTAGCCAATGAAATGCCATGAATCCAATAACCCTTATCACTAACCCACTCTAGCAACCCATCGACGTTCGTTGGAGTTTACCCGCCGAAAATCCCGCCACTTTTCCCTTCCCTCTTTCATCCCTCCTCTCCTTTTATTTAAACACTATACGCAATCTTGCACTTTTTGACCATCAGTTAAGACTCCTGACTCTTTCTTTTTTTTCAATCTTTTTTTTCTTTCTATTTTCAATTTTTTTTTTCTTCGCTTCCTCAACCTCCATCGCGAACCGTTGCTTCCTCAACTCATAATCTACGCATCATCAGCGAGACATTTCTTCTGTCTGTCGCTATCTCCCCGATCTTTTCAATCAAACCCCGTTTTCCCCAAGTCACCCCCGAACACCCGAGTTTATGTCTATCGAAAATCTCAAGACCTACGGTAATGCCTTATCCATCGATCCCCCCCACTCCCCTTCGATTTTTCGCATGATCCATCGCTGTATATTTTGGGGTTTATTAGTGATTTTATCTAATAGTCTATTGCCACGAGCTTGAGAACTGTAAAAGGCGTTGCTTTTACCGTCCAAGTTTCTGCTTTATAGCCCCTCACTTGGGGTGTAGTCAATTCTGCGCTTTATTTTATCTCCTTTCAACTGTGCCTTTATAACTAACGTGTTTTCTTTTGTAGACCCCTTCGCCGAAGCCGACGAAGACACTGGTGAGACCAAGGCGACTCAAAACTATATTCATATTCGAATTCAGCGTATGTCACGTCCCACACGCCCTCTTGTCACCCTCCTTGTCCACCGATCGGAACACAACTAACACCACGACAGAGCGCAATGGCCGTAAGACCTTGACTACGGTCCAGGGTCTGCCTTCGCAGTTCGACCGCAAGAAGATTCTGAAGGTTATCAAGAAGAAGTTTGGTAAGTTTATCTACCTTGTTCTAGTCTCCGTTTTTTATTGCATCACTCCCCCTAACATTTCTATACGTCCATAGCTTGCAACGGTACTGTCGTTCACGATGAGGAGATGGGTGATGTCATCCAGCTCCAGGGCGACCAGCGCAACGACGTTCGTAGCTTCTTGATCGACAAGGTTGATGGCCTCGAGCTTGATCCCAACACGATCAAGATCCACGGTTTCTAAGCACCTGTCTGCTATCCGGACTCGCGGCTGTTGGTGTTGGCCTCTGGGATAGAAAGAAGACAGAAAAAAAAACAACACGAGATTATTTTCCGTGAAGTCTTTTCTTCTAATATTTTTCATCTCTCTCTCGATGGCCGACACAACAGAAAGAGAGTCGTCTTTCAACGCGGTGGAAATCCAGCGGAAAGCCTTTCTTCAACGCCATTCCCTGGAGTAATAGCAGCGGATGCCACCATATCTAGATTATGAGGCCCAGTGTTGTTGGTTCATTCGGGTCAAGTGGTGTCGTGATACATGCACTGGGATCCGAGCCATCATCGTCATTCGGGACAGCCTGTTATTGTTGTTTTTGATCTTGTACTCTTGGCCTTTTACGGATCATTGTCCGAGTAGTCTACCCCGTGTTTTGCATATCCATTTCTTTTGCATGTTCAAATCACTATATTAAAAAAAACAACCAACAGGTTGTGGTCTTTAGACTCTATGATATAACTGGTTATAGTGTCATGTCTGCCATTACTTTGAGACAAGCGATGCAGGCAATGGGCTTTTCGCTTAATATTATTCTTTTTAACTTGAATATTTCCTACTGTTTTCTTTTTGAGTCAGGCCGTGAAATGTAATACTAAATGATGACGTTATTTGGGTGTTCTCATAATACAACAACCCACCATCGCTTTGCTGCTTAGCCGCAGGAAGCATACTATTGATGCTATCAAGGGTTAGACATTTAGGGTTAAACATGCGCATGAACCATGTTCCCCACGTTGACTAAAATCCCTGGTCTTGGATATCTGTTCCCGTCGTTGCTTGCTGGCTTGCTTGCGACTTTACGCCACTTCATTCAGCAATAATCGCCAATTCAGTTGATTCACTACACGATACATGATGGAGGATAAAGAAAGAGCTGAAAAGCTGGCGGCTATGCGCAAAAAGGTATGTGGCTCAATCTACGAAGAAGTCGTTGCGTCAACGATCCAGCTAACAACTCGATGGGAACAATAGGCGCAAGCCCTCAAGGCCAAGAAGGAGAAAAAGGAAAAGAAAGTCCAAGAAGACGTCGACACTCCGACACTACCCGACAAGGCCTCGACCGAAAGTGAAATAGCCGATACTGCAGACTCTCCGTCAATACCAACATCTGATTCAAACCCTGGCCCCGAAGAAGCGGTACTGTCTCCGACTTCTGAAGGGGCACCTCCCTCTTTGGCAGAGCAGTCGAAATTGAGGTCGTCGAGTTTCCGCAAGGGGTCGGTGACGTCGCCGCTGTCGCCGACTATTCCCGAGGGCGAGGCTGTGACTGAAATCTACAGGAAGCATGTGGCACGGATAGAGGAGTTGGAGAGGGAGAATAAGCGGTTGGAGAAGGAACGGGGTGAGGCGGAAAAGAGGGCGGAGAGAGTAGAGGAGCAGTTAGATGCGTTGAGGGACGAGGATGATGGCAAGACTGATACGAATAAACTGGTAAGTGTGATTAGGCTTTTAAAGGGGGGGGGCGCAGGAGTCTTGATCAAGGCGGTGGAATACTAATAAAATGGTTCTGTTATTTAGAGAGAAGAGAATGAAGCTCTTCAGCGTCAGATTAAACAATTACAGACGCAAGTATCCCGCCGTCACGGATCCTCGACCTCGATTTCCCTCTCCGGACCACCCCCAGCAATTCTCCAGGAACAACTCACCTCCAAAACTGCCACCATTGAATCCATGGAAGCCGAACTCTCCAAGCTACAGGCGCAGCTCGACCGCTCCTCCGTTCTTGATACGACAGACAAGGAAGCGCTAGCCACCCTCCAGTCTAAACTATCAGCGGCCGAGTCTGCGGAATCAGAGCTTGCCACCCTCAAGAAAACCCTCGACACGGCAGCCGCCGAGGCCGCTTCGGACGATGCTAATCGCTCGAGTGGCGAAACCAAGATTGCGGTGTTGGAAGCGCAGCTTGCGCAAGCGACAGCCGGGCGGGTTGAGGCGGAAAAGAAAATAGAGGCCCTGGATAAGAAGGTTGTGGCGTTGACTACGTTGCACAAGGAGCAGGATGCGCGGGTGCAGAGTCTTCGTAGGCAAAAGGAGAAGGCAGAGGAACGGGCGGAGGGGGCAGAGGGTGAGTTGTTGCGGGTGCGGGAACAGAGGGGTAGTGAGGGAGGGGGCGGGCTGGATGATGAAGGGGTGGATGAGCTGTTGAATGAGGATCGGGAGAAACTGGAGAGACGGATCCGCGAGCTAGAGGCGGAAGTATCGGAGTTGCGGCGGGGGATCTGGAGGGATCGACGCAAGTCGTTGGCGGTTGGGGGAGAAGGGGGGTTTCAGGAGGTTGACTTGGGAGTCGGGGGGCCTGGGATTGGTCATGCGAGGAAGCTGACGGCTACAGGTGGGCTTGGGGAGTTTTTGGCTAGTGGGTTTAATGCCTTGGCGGGAACGGGGGGATCGGGGGGTGGGGCGCAGGGGGGGTTGGTTGGAGATGAGGATGACTCGTTTTTGAGTGATGAGGATGGGGATTTGGGGTTTGATGAGGGGGCGTTTAGACGGGCTCGGGAAGAGGAGGCTAAGGCTCGGATTGAGAGAGTGAAAGATTTGAAGAGAAGCCTGAAGAATTGGGAGGGGTGGCGATTGGATTTGATTGATATACGGAAAGGAGTGCAGGGCCTCGGTGATGTGTTTGAAGTTTAATGAGGCCCAATAATCATAGGAATGACGTAATATTCCGAGGTGTCAGAACACAGTGATGAGGATCTTGGGGGCAACATGCCTATATGGCTAGCCGATGTTATCTTGAATCTATTCTACTATCCACACTGCAGTTCCCAAAAGGCTGAGATATACCCCCCTATGGCCCCACATAGCCACACACAGCCACAGTGGGCCTGGTATGACACCCAAGGCTGAAGAATGATGGCGTTGGTTGTGGTCACGTGCTTGGCAAACACGGGAAGGAATGATCATTCTCCAACGTTCCCGATTGGCTATTGCACTGGGAGAAATGAGAAAAAAGGTATTAGCCCCACTTTTTACAACATACAATATAGTTGGAGTGGGAAGTAGGAGGGGGCGGGTTTCTACGCTCTTGGACAGAACATATTGCTTTCAGTTCAAGACTCTATGCCATTGTTTTTGTCCTATTTATGTTGCTATATCTAGTCATCCCATGAATTAATAAAATGCCGTTCAAACTGGCAGTAACACGACTTGTCTTTGACTGAGAAGTACATTCTAGTTTCCAACGTAGACTTTGTGTAACAACAATCCAATCCGCCAATGCTCAATATTAATACAAGCCTAATACATATCACGTGACCCAAATATAAAAGATATCCTTTTGATTTTTCAACTACAGACCGACGGTTACCTCTCATTTTCTCATCATCCCCTCCCCCTCCCCCTCCTCCATCCCTTGACGCAAAAACCGGCTGATCCACTTGGCCATTTAGTAAAAATGACAAGAAGAATTTCCCTTTTTTTTTTAAAATAAAATCTATCCCGCGTACCAATCTACTGCAGATAGCTGTCGACATTCTCGCACAAGGAAAATGAAAAAAAAGCCCAACCCTTGCTTGACCCAATCAACGGACTTGGTCTTTTCTTCTCCTAAAAGAAGGCCTCGTATCTCTGGAATCTGCCACTATAAACTAGGCATCAACGTTGAAAAAAAAACAAAGAAAAACGCCGTGTAGTGCTCAAAAGTAGACAGACCATCGGGAATGGGCGGCAACTTGACGTGAATCAAAAACACGCCATCGACAGAAAAGCGTAATCATCCATTGCAAAAACTCCAGATTTGAAGAAGCAAGATAACTGCCCTGTCCACAAATTGTAGTCAACATTGTTTGACAAGATGCACCCCTTGCCCCCACACGGAACAAGGTACAAAGTATACCCCAACTAGTTGCTGGAACCTGGAAACCATCCCCCTCCCCCCAACTCACTCTTTGACTGCCTTCTTCTCACTTGCCCGTCTTCCCTTCCCTTCCCCTGCCGCCTGTCCCCTGCTGCGGGATGCTCCCAGTCCACTTCGCGAATCCCCAATTTGGCTTTGAAACGCCGTGCTGACACTCTTTTCATCGTCATCCAATGTGCGCCCATTGGTTCCCATACGCCCGCCGCTCTGTACATACCGGTTAAACCGATCCTTGCGCGCATTGTGGCCACCACCACCACCACCACCACCACCACTGCCACCACTGCCACCACTGCCACCACTGCCACCAATGCCACCGCCATGTTGAGGCATTTGCTGAGGGTAGCCACCTGGAGCACCCCCCAGGTTGAGGCTGACACCACCCTGGCCGACTCCATTGCCACCAAGAACAGACGTGGCATCGGTAAATTCAGATGTAGCGTCACTTTCACCAGCAATGCTTTCAGCGGGGCGCGCGTGGTGGCGAGCTCCACGAGGCATCGCCGGGACACCCGGAAGACCAGGCCACATTTCGGGTGACAGTCCAGCCAGGAATCCATTGTTAAACTTGAGGTTGAGAGCTGACCCACTGTAGATGGAGCCCTGGAGGGAGACATCATCGGGAATGTACGACATCATCGATCCAGTGTCAAAATCGACGCCATTTCCATACCGGCCTGATGTTGAGGGCCCATGATGGCCATTGTTTCCACGAGATCCATACATGCCGGGCGGAGTAGGAATATTGCCAGGATTGTTGTTACGGGGACGGAACGACGGCCGGGGACGACTGAATTGCGTGTGCGAGATACGAAGGTTTGAAAGGGGCCCTTCAACAAGGCAATTTTTGTCCTTGTAGTGACTAAGCAGGCTATGCCAGAGTTCGTTCTTGGTCAAAACAGTAGCGTTGCCAATGATAACAAGACCATACTTGGCACGAGTGAGAGCCACGTTCAAGCGACGAGGGTCTGACAGGAAACCAATTCCTTGATTGTCGTTGGAACGCACACACGAAAGAACAATCCAGTCCTTTTCACGACCCTGGAAAGCATCAACAGAAGCAACTTCAACGCGCTTGTAGAGGTCCTTGTTGCAAATGCCCGTGGTCTGCATAGTTGTAACGAGAAAACTACGTTGACCCTCATACGGAGTAATGACACCAATATCAGTAGGCTGAACACCCTCTTTGAGGAACCGAGTGACCACCTTTTCGACATTGGACGCCTCAGTACGGTTAAGGTACGAAGTTCCAGAGGCTGAAATCTCCTCGTTGCCGCGGTTGACCCAGAACATCATGGGAGACTCCTTGTCGGGCCACGGGAAATCAATGTCATGGCGAATCCGCGACTGGAAGCCAATACCATTGTGAAGATCTCCATCGTAAAACATGTTGGAAGGGAAATCCGACAGGCATGGGTGCATGCGATACTGGATATTGAGACGAATAGGGTTCATGCCGAGATGAACAAGACGCTCAAACAGAGACTGGTTAAGGCCAGCCCGGGCAGCCATTTTATTCATAATGACAGGTCCCAGCTGCTTATGGTCTCCAACCAAGACAACCTGAGTAGCTCCATGCACAATGGGAATCAGACACTCAGGTTCGGCTGACTGTGTAGATTCGTCAATCAGCACATGGCGAAACTTCTTTTTGAGCAAGCGAGGATCTCCAGCACCAACACAAGTGCAGCAGATAACCTCTGCATTGTTGAGAAACTCCTTCTCCGCTTTGCGCATCAACTTGCGAAACTTCTTCTCATCTTCGCTAGTCAACTCTCCAATCTCCGTCTTGAGCTGCAGCAGGCGCGCAAGGTCCGAGTTTGTCTGACCCTGTCGAATCTGTTCATGCAGTGACAGGTGGCTGACAGATGACTGAACATCCTCACGCGACTTGGCTGTCAAACGCACAACTTTTAGTCCAGTCAGACTGATGCGTTCGCAAAGCTGATCAACAGCAACGTTGGACGGAGCACAAACAAGGACCGGTTCACCCCCGGAAGCCTTGGCCATATTGTAAATAATAGTAGCCGAAGTGACAGTCTTGCCAGTACCAGGAGGACCCTGAATCAAGCTCAGAGGCTGCTGAAGAACAGTTCGCACGGCATTGCCCTGGCTATCGTTGAGCACAGGTAAACCAGGAGCGTGGATCTTGCGCGACAGGTTGTGGTGACGACTGCGCTCCTTAGGCTTAGTCACATCGTGGCCGAGCAGCTTATGGAAGATATAACCGTGAATAGAGTTTTCATCAGTCTGAAAGGTCTTGAGCGCCCAAAGCATGCGGTCGTAGGATGTAGCCTTCCACACATAGTCCGCAGAAAATCCACGATCAATGTGCTGGGGAACAGGCCTATCATTGCCAGTCTTGCGAAGTTCTAGGGTGACGGTATCCGACTCGTTGTTGGGAATCTTGATAACGTAGCCGACACCCTCCCAAGAGTTGCGGCCTTTGCCCGTGGGAAGACGCAAACGCATCTCATCGCCTACAGCAAGCTTGACATCACCAAGCTCGATCTTTTGGAGCTTGAAAAGCGCATGAGTCTTGAGGTTAAGACCCTGATCCCATTGTACTACCAAGTTGTCTTCACTCTGGGCCTCCTTGAGCTCCTTGTCGTACTCACTTTCCATAGTAACAAGGGGCCCGAAAACATTGCAATAGTTGTAGGGGTCAGCATAGGTGAGTGCAACAGGCAGAGGCTCGTCTTCCTGGACATCGGGATTATCCAAGTCGTTGACATCAGTGTTGGGATTGGTCTTCCAAATCTGCTCCAGTTTAGCCATTTGCTCGCTAGTAATGTGGCGTGAACGCATCTTCTCCTCTTCAGACGGCACGTTGACAAGCCACTTGAGGAATGTACGCTCCGAGATCAAAGACTGCCACTTTGCGATATCCCAAGTAGCCTCCTTCTTTGATGGATCCGAAGCGCAGGGGCTACGGCACAAAAGGACGACAACCGAGTCGGCCTTGGCGGGGATAAAGCCCAGCAGGAACACGTTCTTGATGCCACAAACATAGCACTCGAGCGTGGTCTCTCCCAGAGTCGAATCGGGGTGAAGCGAGACTTCTTTGTGGCGCGAGCGAACCAAGTGGTTGATGATGTGTGCAGAGCGGCCTTTGGTGCGGCCATTGCAAAACCACTTGTTGCAGATAAGGCACTTGACGACACAACCGGGGTTGTGAATGCCGCAATAGGCGCACGAGTGAGCAGGAGGGGCAAGTTCTTCGGGGGTCTTGAGGGTCAACTGGCCGACATCGTCGACGGGGAGACTTAGCAGGCTGTCGTTATCATCGTTGTTGTCGTCGTTGTCGTCGTCGTCGGAATCAGTAGTTTCAAACCCAATAATGTGGTTATCGTCATCGTTGGCGCGGCGACGACCGGCAAAGCCCGAATAGAGGAGGGTTTCTTCGGTATCAGGATCGGCAACAAACTGAGAGTCAGAGGGCTTGTTCTTGACACTAGCGCCAGTCGGATAAGCCATGATATCAAGAAAGCTGTTGATCGGGCCGGCAATTTATAGGTTTCTGTGGCAGATGCGGCGAATTCTGCAATCGAAAAAGTCAGAAAATGCGGAGTCATGAGGCTGGTTGTGTTTTTTTTTTTTTT
>MKGJ01000061.1:0-72825 GCA_002018255.1 Bretziella fagacearum | reverse complement strand
GTGTGTGTGTGTGTGTGTGTGTGTGTGTGTGTGTGTGTGTGTGTGTGTGCTGTAGGCTGTAAATGTTCCTGTGTGCTTCCAGATTTGTTTGCTGTAAAGGTGTGAATGAAATCACGATATATTGATTTCTATTGACGCTTGGGAGCCTGCGGGGGGGGAGAAAAATAAAAGGGGATTTATGCTGGTGATTGATAGTCGATGCGATATTTGCGTGGGTTTGTGTTGTTTGATTGTAGTGATATGGATGATGGGACGGTGAAGGGAGGGGCGTTGGAGGGTTGGTGGGCGATTGGAGGAGGGGAACATGCTCTTCTTCCAAAGAGGGCTAGTCAGTAATGTGTGATGTAAGTACCTGCTATCTACAAAAGTCTTTGACCTCCTGAGTTTCTGTGTCATTCGTTTAGTCAACCTCTGCAGCCACCTTTGTAATTTCTCCGTCATTCCGGACCTACACCTATCAAATCCGGACCCCCCCCCTCTACGTCTATGTCCACCATCGTCACCCACTATGCTTCCTTTTTCTTCTTTTTTTTTTTCATCCCTCTATAATCTATGCTTGCTTAACTCTGCCGTGCTGGAAACCTTTTTCCGTGTCCTCCCGATGCAACAACTTTGTCGCGGATTGCATCCGACCCTAGTTTCCCTTGTTAGAAAAAAATAAACTAAAAACATAAATAACGTCGTAATATAAAAAGTAAAAGAATAAAATAAAAAATGCTAGTGGCCAGGCCATCCAGGGTTAATTATTTGCCTCCTGGCGTCGTAACCCTCGCAAATGTTTTCCCTTAATTTTCCCGTCGTATTTTTTTTCTTTTTTCTTTTTGTGATGACGCCCTGCGTCTAGTTTGCCTGCGCCGCCTCAGATTCGTTAGATTCAGCAGGTCATCATCAGACAGATCAATACTTTGAGACTAACGATCTTAACTTTTAATAACAGGCTCTTGTCTGTTACTTTTGTAGGATTCATGTGGTATCAAGGGCTGTCACAGCTTTTACTCTACGATACAAGTTGGGTCGATTAAGTGATGGCCATTGAACTGGCAGACGTCACCTAGTTACGGACGATAAGAAAAGAAAGAATCTGAAAAAAAAAAAACCCCCCAAAAAAAATAAAAAATTACATGTGAAATACATGGAGCTTCGAGTTTGATGTTGCAGTAGAATTGATTGGCGTAATAGCAATTGAATATATTGTTGATATAACCTTCTAGACCAACTCGGCACCGAACATGAAAAACCTTGATGATTAACCCGTTTCGTAACCGTAACCCTCGTTTTCCCTCCCTCGAAAATATTTAATGTTTCTTTTTCCAAGCTGAACGATCCCTCTCTTTTCCTCCCTCCCTCTCTCCCCTCCCTTTCCAACCAACTACTACTCCCTCCATCTTTCCCTTCTCTCCCCTTTTCTTACCCTTTCCCAAACCACCGGCACCACATATCCTAGAAGAACTTTTTTTTTTTCTTTTTCCAAGGGGGGTTGGGTTGTCCATCAAGTGTGAACGACTTTATCATTACTAAAATTGCCAGACTGAGTGGTCGCCGGTTTTTCCGGTGCAGGGGTTTGTGACCAATTAGTTGGGATTTGGAGGCCGGGAGGGGGTGATGTTGATGATTAGTCAGTATTGGTTTCGAGACTGGGGGGGTGGGGGGGGGATTGAAGAAAAGAAAATGTTAAAAAGAACATAAGAAAAATATCAACGGTGATCCCATGACGGGGACGAGAATTAAGGCAAGGGGGGAAGGAATGAGAGGGAGTGGCCGGCGATAGATTTTTATTCCGGTGTTTTATATATATATATATATATATATATAAATTTTTTTTTTGTTTTTTTTTAAACATGAAATTACAGTTGGAAGAAGTGTGTACGTTTACTTGTTCACTCATATAATACATGTCTTGTTGTACTGCCCCGAACAGATGGATACGTAAGTACTCTTGACTCCTGGTCATGTCTTGTCGGACGATCTTTTTTCTTTTTCTTTTCATCATCTTTTATTATCCATTATTGTATACGAGGCAAGCAAGAAGAAGTCTATTAAATCAATGATCTCCTGATTTCTTTTCTTTTTCTCCTCCTTCTCTTTCACCGTCCCAAACCCCCTTCTCCTCCAGCAATCCGTATCTATGGGTTTCTTCGCATGGTTTGGGTTATTGACTTACTTCACCCACGACGGCCATAGCATTGATGGAAGTCACCCGTGGATGGCAACACAGGTAAGTAGGTATCGAGACAAGGTGTTTGGGTTACGTTTGTAGGGAGTAAACGACAAAAAAAAAAAGGGTACGTTGCATGGTTTGTGGTCTTGGAGGCTATAATATTTGGTTGCAAATTTCAATGTGTTGTTAGTGCTGTGAAAGGTGGTTGCTGCGGTTATAGTCTTTTTTTGATTTGGCTTTTCAATCGAACCGTTAACCCTAAGATGAGACCCAAACAAACAAACAATGTTGAACACCTTGCAAGGTTCTTTCCTTGTTCATGACATTCTCTTCCACATGTCCACCATATAATTTTGGCATTAAAAAAGTGGAACCATTTGCCCAAGCATCTGGCACCAAACGGACGGAAAGCAGGGAAGGAATCACTTTGACTCTTTTGGGATTGAGTGGGTGGAGTCGCAAGGGACAAAATTAACCAATAGGAAGCTGTTCCTAAATGGTACAGTGGAGTTGCCAGGGGCAAAGAGCAAGGGGGGATTGAGAGAAATTGAAGACGGGAGAAAGGGAAGCGGGGGTGTTGGAGCCGTTATACTGGGACAGTTTTTTTTCTTTTTCTTTTTCTTTGTTTTTTTTTACCTCGGAGTTTTTGATCACATATGTATGTGTCAAGATACGTTCATCCAAGTTACTGACTGTCAAGATCTCATCCATTGACATCATTATGTGGTTGACCTAAACCGGAGAAGGAGGGCCTTTGTAACTCGTGGATTAGGTAATGTAATTTATCCAACAGGTCTTGACAATTTTAAATATACAGTTACGATCTTCGTCTAATCTCTTTTTAATTTATTTATTTTTCTTCTCTTTTTTGCTATCCAATCACCTGTTCAAAGTCAGTTTGAGCCCTCAACGTTATCTCTTCTCTTTATACGGGGGGGTTTTTTTTTTTTTTTTCTTTTGTTTCCAAGTGAATGACTTGCATTTAAAAGCGTGTTTTGTTGAAACCTTGTAGCTCAAAGCTAACAATCTGACATCGGCACATAGTAAGCAAGTACTTTAGCTCTTTCCGGTTGACAACAAAGCAATAGTTGTCATCATTAAGCCGAAGCTGAAGCTGTCAGAATTCCCAAATGTCTCGGGATTATTTTTATTAGTGCCTATATAACCCTTATGTTGATAAACCCTTGCTACTTATATAGAGAAATAGGGGTTGTGAATTCTTATAAGCACCATTCCCAACATCCCCATCTAAACAACCACGGTATCCCCTCACGCTTAATCCCATACTTGATTATCCACCATCCTTTCTTCTTCTTCTTCTTCTTCTTCTTCTTCTCCTCTCATCTAATCCCCCTAGTAATCGCCTACTCCCGGTCAACATCCTGCACTGAAACAAACCGAGATTCCTTCTGCGCTCCACCTGTTTCCCAAATCCTTTTTTTTTTCTTGCATATTTCCATGCAAAGGACCCGAAAATACAAGCCCCAGGAATATCTAGAGGCCGCCGCCCACCTCAATCTTCCTTCCCTCAATCCATGCCATATTGCCGCGCATCGTTATTTCAAGTAATTTTCCTCCAAAAAAAAAAAAACCTTCTTGAAACCTTTAAGCATCTTGCATCTTATGCGTCTAATGGGAATTTATAAAAAAAATTTTGGCTAAATAAGGACTTTCTTGCTGGGAGCTGGGGCTGACATAGATCTAATTCGAGTCTTTGGGTGGAATTTATTTTCTCCAATTTTGTTAGAGAGTTTGGTGTAGGCTTTTGAAGGTGCTCCTTTTGTTAAGATATGGGAGGAAAAATGATATTTTTATATATAACCCGGAATTATACTTGAAGTTAATACGTTGGAAGAGATGAGGTTGAATGATAGGGTTACATATCTCACAAACCCTTATACAATATTAGAATGGCTTATACTATATTGTGTAACGACGAAGAATATAAAACGTTTAACAACTAAAACAAATAGAAACAAAATCGTAGACGTGAATAGATGAAGACGAGGAATTAGTATTCTTTGATTCTATATATAGTTTATTCCTTTAACCTTTAACCTTTAAATCTCCGACTAGAAACGTGACTTTGTATTACGCCTGGAAATATAGAAGACGTCAAATTTTATTCGAGAATACCCACATTACAAAAGAAATACATCAGCTGCTCCGAAACATAAACCACCCCAAATTCCTCAGTTTATTCTTGATTGCACTTCTTACTTTTACTGCTACTCAATTTTCCTCTTGAGCATTCTTGTCCCAATCCCTGGCATCTACACACAGTCTGCACACAGCACACCAAATTCCAAAAGAAAAAAAAATTGTACCATCCAACCCCTAAACATGTCCTCCCCATCCTTTTAACCCTGGTGACCCTCACCGCTTCGGCCTCTGCCTCAGCAATCCCAAATTCTCCTCCATTAGAGCCCTGAGAATACGACTTCCACTGCTGGCAATCCGCCATCTCCACCGCCCGCTCCCAACCAACAAACCCCCAATGTCTCAGTCATGTCTCGTCCTTTCTTTCCACCGTTCCCAGAGCCACCAGCTCGTGGATATATTCCAAGTTCTTCTTGGCCTTTATGCCGTTGCTAGTCATGTATCTTGGGACACCGACGCATGAGTCGTGGACGACGTTTCGGGCGGTACCGGTGGGGTGTGTGTTGACAATGCTGTCGAGTTTTGGAGGTTCGTTTTGGAGACGAAGTGGTGTTTGAATATGAGGATGTGGTGTTTAATCCGACGGCAAAGTGGTTGATGAATTATCAAAGGAGGTCTCCGGGGATGGTGAATGGATTGGGGCATGAAAATGGAGATATGGAGGACAAGGATAGGTGGGAGAGGAATGCGAGGTGGATGGCGGAAGAGGTGGAGAGGGTGGCGAATGAGAAGATTGATAACTATGATCTGCTGTATTGGGGGGGTTGTGTTTGATATGTTGCCGTTGGCAACGTTTTTGGGATTGTGAGTGATGATTTTGTGGAGGTTTGAAGGGACGACGGTGGTGTTGTGGTCATGTCGGGTAAGTGATCCAACTTTAAGTGAACAATGGTAATCATTATCAGCTAACAGATGCCCCCCCCCAAAAAAAGACTCGATGGCTTCCATACCTTGGACCAGCTCTGTCAGTAGTTGCTGCGATACTCTCTGCTTATGCTGCTCCTCCGTACAAGAAGAACTTTTCCTTTCGAATCTCCCGGCGTCCCGCAGGCCTAGAGTTTACAAAAGGACATACTCAAGATTACTGAGCAGCCTGGAAGTCTGATCAAAACACTGGAGACATCAGCAACGGGTCAAAATTTACCAAAGATTCAGTTTGACAGAGAACCCATACCCCGTAACGTCACACCCGGACCAATCCATCACATACGCCGTGATCTCACTGGCAGATGCCAACCACGATGGAAACCTACTCAATATCTTGGTCCCGCTGAACGTATTCATCATACTGACATCCTCATATATGGTTCCCGGAAAGGCTGTAACCACTGCGCTGATCTACCTGTATGTGTGTCGCGTGGGGCGCGTGGCGGCGTTTTCGATGATGACGAATATGCCGTCAAAGGCCCTGGGCCGTTTTCCAATTCACCCTGTGGTGGCGGCTCAGGAAGAGGCGGAGATTGAGGTGATGCTGAAGCACCTGGTGGAGAGAAACTTACAGATGGAGATTAACGGGAGGGTATTTGTTGAGGCAAGAGAGGTAGCTGGGTATCGGGAGTGGTGGTGGTGGGGGTCGTATGTCGGGTTACTTGGGGCTCCATTTGATATTCGGAAGGGAGTGAAGGGGTAAATGGGAGCTCGGCCTTGTATTCTTCTAGTGTTTATTGATAATCACATGTCATATGTCATCATTTAATCCATCGACGTCATCGTCCCCATCCAAGTTAAAAGTGAAGATTACCGCCCCACTTATTTTGTTGTTGCGAGATACCCCACTTTTTCCACCTATATTGCAACCGCAGCTTTAGATTAAATGCAATCATCACCAATGACAGGTTATTTTGCACTTTCCTTTTTATCTTTTTGAACGGGTTTTCTTTGGGTGAATATTTCCCACAATTTTTGTGCAAAAGAAAGTCGGGAAATTTATTTTGATATTTTGATATTTTTTTATTTCTACCTCATAAAACCCCTCTTAAAGTGACCCCAAGAACCTCCGCAAATTCAATCCTCATTCCATCTCCGCCGTCCCGCAGCCTTGTCCCTTATTTTTGCACCCTTGACACAACCGAACTTCAATCTGCGACTTTCTTTTCTTTTCTCTTCTTTTCTTTGATCAAGGGTTTTATTTCAACTTACCGACGACCTGACTGATTAATCGCCGATTTATGAATTAGCCGTGACAATCCAAATACCGAACCCGGACGAACCAAGATACTCTACTAGTGTTATCCCCGATTACCATGGCGCTTCCCAAGAGAATCATCAAGGAGACGGAGCGTCTCATGGCTGAGCCGTATGTACATCACTTGGCTTGTCGCATACTGAGAGTTTTGGGACAGGAATGCTTTGATCGCTAACAGATGAGGTGACTGGCCTTTTGAGTATAACAGGGTCCCCGGTATTAGCGCGGTCCCGCACGAGGATAACCTGAGATATTTTGACGTTGAGATTTACGGTCCTTCGCAGTCTCCGTACGAGGGTATGTTTCTTGACTTTTGAGTGTGTCTGGAGATATGAGCGCTATTCAGAGCCGGAGGACTCGAGATTATACACATACAAATTCGCTAACCTCTATTTTTGGGAGTTTGTAGGCGGTATTTTCAAGCTGGAGCTTTTCTTGCCCGATGACTACCCGATGACGCCTCCCAAGATTCGTTTCCTGACCAAGATCTTCCACCCCAATGTTGACAAGTTGGGTCGTATCTGCCTGGATGTCCTGAAGAGTACGTACGACGATATACTATACCCCCCCCAAACAAAAAACAAGCTCCGAAAACCACGGCCTCACAATATATCAGGGCTTTACCTCCGGGAGGGATGGGAGGGAATTTGCCCCCCCCTGGTATTTGTGAGAGCTTAGAGGAAAACAAAGAAATGACCGCTAACCCCCAACATCTATAGACAACTGGTCACCTGCTCTTCAGATTAGAACAATTCTTCTGTCGATTCAGGCGTTATTGGGTGCGCCAAACCCGGATGACCCGCTGGCGGCAGATGTTGCCAAGAGCTGGAAGGAGAATGAGCCAGCAGCTATTGCAACAGCAAAGGAGTGGACGGAAAAGTATGCAAAGCAGAGCTAGAGGGGCGACAGAAAGAGAGAGATTGAAGTATTATGTATATATGATTAACACCAGTGTTGGGGTTCAGCTTGATTATGGTTGTGTAATATGTTCAAGACATCTATCTAGACAAAAAACTATCCAAATCAAGGGATAAAGTCCAACCGTTACCCTCAAAAGTACCCCCCCCCCCACCCCGGCTTCCTTACTATCCGAATGAAGGAAATACATTCAACCAATCAACTTGCTGATAAACCGAAACTGGCGACTTGGAAAGCGCATAAAAGATCAACACCAAAATCGCAATCTTCACCGCACGCAAACACATCCCAACAAAAGCAAGTGCCATATTAAACGGCCGCGAGTCAAGGTGTCTAGCAATTGGACTGACTCTGACAATCTTGCCAATATAAGAAACAGCCGGAGCCATCGTACACAGCAGACTGCAGATTCTCCACGCCATCAGGGCCCCTTTGGTTGGAAGTTCCTAGTTCCACGCAAACAGATGGACACCGGCAATGGCGCTGATAAGAGTAAAAATAACGGAGTTCCACGGGATGCTCCGGCGGTCAAAATGGGGATACAGTGTCCGGATGGTGTCGATTTCACTCCAAGACCGAAGGCTATCCCACGAAAGGTCCCCTATATGACTTTGTAATACTGTACGTTTCCGGATCCAGAGGAAAGTCATGGGGGATAGTGAACTCGGAGACTCCCGTAGGGTTTGTACCACCAGGCGCAGTACATGCAGTCGGTGGCAAAGACGTAGGAGGCGGTGGTGGTGAGCTCGAGTAGGGTCATTGAGAGGCCTTCACGGTGGCGGGCGATGATGGAGACTACTACTAGCCAGAGGGCTTGGCTGAGCGTTATGGCCTTGGTGAAGGAGCTGGCTTTTGAGAAACGTTGGAGGCGGTCGGCGATGTTGAAATTAACGATGACGGTTGGTGGGGTCGACATGATGGAGGAACCAGACTGACCAAGAATGTTAGTTAGCATGAGATTCAAATATGGGAGCTGATGTGATATGTACTGTACTGGCCTAGAGATACTTTTCAGAAATATGTTGAATCACCGCCGTTTAGACGTTTGGGCTCCATATATACTCTCCTCGCCTCGTGTTCACCAGCTTCTTCGCCTCCTCCGGAACCTCGCCGACCGGCCGTAGGAACCCCCCCCCCACACTGCGCATAAAACGAAATCTCCAAGCACGACTCTTTTTAAAATCTCCTCATCCACCATCCACCCCCTCTACACCCCCCTTCCAGCGCACATTCTCCCTTTGCTCACTCCCCGTCGCCGTCATCACCCGAAACAAGCACGGCGTCCGTCCATTGACCGCAAAACGCGCATCCAACGCCAGATCCAACTGTGAAAACGCCTTTAGGACGATCCATTCGGAAAAGAGGACGGCGTTGATGATGTTGACCAAGGCGAGGCGGAAGGTGGCTTTGGGGAGGTCGTACCAGATGCGGGTGGCTGCCCAGGGCCACCACCAGAATTTTGGGGGCGCCTTGGACGAGGGGGAGGTCGTCGTCGTAGCAGGTGTAGGAGCAGAGGAGGAGGACGGAGAGGCAGTTGTAGAGGATGTCAAAGGTGCCGCGGATGGAGGAGCCGCTTTGGTAGGAGACGAGAGGTTCGGAGGAGCGAGGGAGGAGGAGGAGGGGTAGGGAAGGGGGAGTTTGGGGGAGGGTGGGCATGGTGAGGGGATTGTATATGTGAATGATGATGAGGAAAAGAATGCATATTTTGGATTTATGATTGTAGACTTGGGAATATCATATATTCAAGGGCTTTTTATATCCTAATCCATCACGCCTATATTCATATCTATAATTAGCCAAAACCCTTGTCTGGCAACCTGTCAGATCTTACATGAACCGCCGTAGAACCGGGGGCCCTTTTACTCTTTCAGTAGCATTGACTCACTATCTGGTATCAAGAATACCACAAGCGAGTCCTATTTATTCTTTAGTGACCGGCCAAGTTGCATCTGACAGGTGACAGTTCCAGGCTTTGGTGAGGACATGTGTCGGGCAGCAATCACGGTAGAAGGAGATGACTATCCGGGCCAACTAATGAAAATGGGTATCCAGATTTGGCGAGTCTAGAGTATGATATACCTAGGTCCTGGCAGCTACTGTCTACCATCAACTTACCAAGGTACAGCTGGATTATGTCAGATGCTCCTATAATATCCAACATTTTGGCCACGGGATGGTAAATATCAGTCTGGCCTGTGTAAGTTGAGTCACTTTGATACCCTGATTCAGGGCCTGACATCTCTACAATGAATGATATTTAGGGTGAAGCGAAGAGGATAATATACAGTGCAAATAACTGGTCTTATTCATATCAATACAGTACTGTTGATACTGCCAACCACCAACAACCTAACCGAATGAAGGAAAAAAGTTCAGCCACTGAATCTCCTTGTAAACAAATAAAGCAAACTGGAGAAGAAGCTATAAAAGGAGACTCCACAGATATTAACAACACACCACGAAATTAGTGCGCACTTGAACTCTGACTCGAACCTGTATATCCTATGGTAGGCGTACCCGAGAGCCACCATGAAGGGAACATTGACGGTTGAGATGATACTACATACTCGCCATATGGTTCGAGCTGTTGTGTTTGGGAAATCCTACTTCTCAGGCAAACATGTGAACAGCCCCAAACCCCCAACCATGGTCAATAGAAAGAGAATCAACACCGCAATTTCAAATAATAGCTGTGGGAATGATATGACCCTCTTTCTGTTATACATGAACTTTACCATGTTCCTCAGCTCTGATAATTCTGCCCTCCATAAGTGGGCAGTTGCTGCCTCGGTGTCAGATGTCTCTGTTGCTTGCTCACTGTAGGCCAACCAATGTATGTACCATGTTCATCCAAAGAGGCTCTTGGGAAAATGTGTTTCTTCTCCAGACCTGTTATCGATGATTGTAATGTGCTTGTTTTGTCTGGCACAGACTCTACTGGCACCAATACACCGCCTGCTTGGACATGGAAGGAAAGCTCCAATGCCAATAGTTTCCCAATAAACGTAGCAGTCTCTCTGTAGGAATGAATACCAAGCTTGATGTTGAATACTTTGGGAATGACATAAATAAAACGGTGGATTAGAACGCCGCAGCGGTGAATGTGCACATGGTCCTTGACTGTTGTTAGTAGGGCTGTACAGGATCATTATTTTAGTAGACACAGTTCAATGTAAAGAAAAGGGCAATTTTGATCAAGATATATGTTGACACTACTATGTAGCCAGCTGAAGCCTGTCATATATTTGGATATCTTCACCAGGGTTTGAAGCAGGCTTGATCCTACTATAAACACTACCAACTAAGCCCAGTTGCTTTTGCAGACCCTGGGATATGCAGCTGGATTCTGTATCAACATTCAAAGCCTGCTGGGGCTTGTAGGGTGTCATAGTGTAGTAGTAGGCTATCACAGCCTGCTGAGCTGTCTGGTCAGTATGTAGGTTTAGAGATAACCCCCAAGGTTGCTTGTCATATAACCCGAGCCAATCACTACTACCTCTTTCACTCATCAAGCACTGGCATCTACATCAAACTATTTGACGCAGCATTTAACTCGTCATTTGACTATATATCTCTAAACACAATACAACAACAGTCCGTCCAAACATTCATCGCTTCCTTCCTTTGGAACCCATTTTCTGCTTGTAACTTCCTTTATAGCTAAAAACATTGCGTCAATGTTGTGAAAAGCCAAGATCAAAATTACGACTGTACCTTCCTGATACAACAACGCAGCCAGTTTCTTTTATTTTTATTTTTATTTTTTGGAGAAATAGAAACAGGAAGGTACGAAGGAAAAAAAAAAAAAAAAAAAAAAAAGACGCAAAATTTTTCTGCACGCAAGGCTGAGCTGAGCTGAGCTGAATAAATAAATAATATTCTCTCTTCCGCCTCCCCCCTCATTTGGCTCGGATTTCCAACCTTTTCCATCTCTCAAAACCTATTGGCATTTGTTTGTTCATCGACGATTCATCTCTAACAAGGTCCCCCTGGAAGACCACATCTATATAGACAAAGGCTGAAATAAGCTTTGCCACCCACAACTCATCTCGCCCTTGATTGGAATCCTTTCTTTTCTCTCAATCTCACTCAAGCTTTCACATTTCAAGCTTTGGGTATCAATCAATCGCCGAATCACCCGATCAAGGCGCCATCATCAGTCAGTTCCCAGAGCTGGTGTATCAAAATCATGGACCGCAAGTAAGACACACACACACACACACACACACACACACACACGCACACACATTGCGCTCAATCTAATCATTACTAATCACATATAGATACTCAACTGATGACAATGCTTCCGAGGATCTCCAGCTGGAACCACGGAGAGCGTGACAATTACTGAATGTCAGTCTCCGACGTCCTCGACGTCCTCGACGCGGGTCGCTAAAGATGGCGGCTCGTTGGGTGGCTTTGTCCGTGGCATTCATAGTGTCAATGTCGTTTTACTCGGGGCGGTCAAGTTACTTTGAACAATTTAGTGGATGGAAGGACGTCGCTGTTATTACCGACGATATCTATTTTTATGGACAATCACCACCAGTTTATCCCTCACGTATGGGCCTCCTAAACAAAAACTTGATATCCCCTACGAAGAAACACTATAATACTGACACTTTATAGCTGAAATCTCTGGACTTGGTTCCTGGGCCGACGCCTATGAAAAGGCAAAGCTATTGGTGGCAAACTTGACTCTCGAGGAAAAGGTAGGATTACATACGCACTCTGATCACGTAAGCTAATACTATTCCGGTTAGATCTCCCTGACTTCTGGTGTCACCACCCCCAATGGCTGTGTGGGATGGGTTGCCGCTATTGACCGTGTAGGATTCCCGGGTCTTTGCACGGATGATGCTGGTAACGGCCTTCGTAATGCCGAGTTTGTCAGTTCTTGGCCCAGTGGTGTTCATGTTGGAGCATCATGGAACCGGAATCTGACTTATCAACGGGGATATGGAATGGGGGATGAATTCAAAAAAAAGGGTGTGAATCTACTGTTAGGGCCAGTTGTTGGACCCATGGGCAGAATTATCCGTGGAGGACGCAATTGGGAGGGGATCGGGATTGATCCGTACCTATCAGGACAGCTGGTGTTTGATACGGTCAAGGGACACCAAGATGCAGGTGTCATGGCAAGCACCAAGGTGAGACTTTTTGACTGTTTCCACGTGTCATTGCTTATACACCAGATTGCTAACATTGAGCAGCACTATATTGCCAACGAGCAAGAAACCTATCGCTGGCCCAGAAATGGAATTGAGGCCATTTCCGCCAACATCGACGATCGTACTCTACACGAGGTTTACCTTTGGCCCTTTGCCGACGCCGTCAAAGCTGGTACCGTCAACGTCATGTGCTCATACCAGCGGCTGAACAACTCATATGCCTGCCACAACAGCAAAGCGCTCAACGGCATTCTAAAAGGAGAACTTGGCTTTCAAGGATTTGTCGTGACTGATTGGCGTGCTCAACATGCTGGTGTAGCTCCGGCGCTCGCTGGTCTGGATATGGCGATGCCAACCCATGAAGGCTTCTGGGGTGACAAGTTGATGGAGGCTGTCAATAACGGCTCAGTGCCGGAGTCAAGACTGAACGACATGGCACATCGGTGGGTTTTTCCTACATTCTATTGGGACATGTTTATCTGGATCATCACTTAACACACAATCTAGTATCATTGCATCATGGTACAAGCTCAACCAGGACGTCACCTTTCCATCCCCTGGTATTGGCCGCCCCAAATCTCTCCTTGAGCCTCATTCCATTGTCGATGCCCGCCGCCAGCAAAATCGCAAGGTTCTCTTTGACGGCGCCGTCGAAGGCCACGTCCTCGTCAAAAACGCCAACTCTTCTTCACTCCCTCTTAAATCCCCCCGCATGGTTTCCATCTTTGGCTATTCTGCAAAAGCCCCCGACGTCGTCAACCCAAACACTGAAATCAACTTTGGCAACCCAATCGATATTCCCTTGTTTGGGTCCGCTATTGCACCCAACGGCACAATGATTGCCGGAGGCGGTGCAGGAGCGACGTCGCCGTCGAATTTGGTGGCTCCGTTCGAAGCAATCAAGATGCGGGCGTATCAGGATGGGACAGCGGTTTTCTGGGATTTTGAGAGTGCGGAGCCAGTGGTGGATTCCAGTTCAGATGCTTGTCTGGTCTTTGGAAATGCATGGGCGGCGGAGAAGTATGACCGGCCGAACTTGCATGATGACTATACTGATGGACTGATTAAGCATGTGGCCTCATACTGTGCCAATACTATTGTGATTATTCACAATAGTGGCATCCGCTTGGTTGATCAGTTTGCTGACCATGAAAATGTCACTGGTATCATCTTTGCCCATCTGCCGGGCCAGGATACCGGTCCCGCTGTCACTGCCATTCTATACGGTGATGTCAACCCGTCGGGAAAACTCCCATATACAGTCGCCCACAATGAATCCGATTACTTTACCGCAAACCCCGATCTTCCTCAAGGTCCCTTCCAAATCTTCCCTCAGTCCAACTACACCGAAGGCGTCTTCCTAGACCACCGCTACTTTGAACAAAAGGGCATCGCCCCCAGATATGAATTTGGTTTCGGTCTCAGTTACACAACCTTTTCGTACTCGGATCTTTCTATTCATGCAACAGACAACGCCGACTTTTCAGAATTCCCGAGCGGTCCAGTGGTTGAAGGTGGACAGGAGGATCTGTGGGATGTGTTGTACAGCGTCACTATTGCTGTAAAGAACACGGGAAATGTATCTGGAAAGGAAGTCCCGCAGTTATATCTTGGGATTCCTGAGGCTGGAGCCCCGGCGAAGCAACTGAGAGGGTTTGACAAGGTGGAGATTGAGGTTGGGGAGTCGGCGGAAGTGACATTCAAGTTGACCAGGAGAGATTTGAGTTATTGGGATGTAGTTGCACAAAAGTGGAGGATTCCGAGGGGTGTATTCAAGGTGTATGTGGGAAGTAGCAGCGTAAAGTTGCCTCTCAATGGAACTTTTACGATGTGAGACGGCAATACAAAGTTAGCTGACACACAACCCTACCATTGACGTATACTAACCCTGATATAAGCAACACACAGTAGATTGACCTGTGTGACGCACTGTCCTTGTATTAGCCGATAACTAAATATCTCGATCCACAGCAGGAGGCAGAAGCTTATCTTTCATGTCATATCACACGCTGTATGTGGAACTGCTGCTATTGCTATCAAACAACCATTTTATCTTTAGCGTATTCGCTCGACTCATTCTGGTTTTCGAGTCTTTTTGTCATTCACCACATCTTAACCACCAACCACAGTGCGAGATAACATTTTCAAGTCAATTCGACTCTTTTTTTTTTTCATATATAAATCTCCCACCACTCTGATAACCACCATGTCTGTCAACAAGGGTCTCACCACCGAGCAACTCGCCTCCTACGAGCGCGACGGCTTCCTCATCATCCCCGACGCCCTCCAGCCCTCCACCGTCTCCGCCCTCCTCGCCGAAATCCAAACCCTCCTCACCTCCTTCGACCTCGCCTCCCACCCCATGACCCGCTTCTCCACCGGCAAGAAATCCGCCCACGTCGGCGACGACTACTTCCTCACCTCGGGCGACAAAATCCGCTTCTTCTTTGAAGAAGACGCTTTTGACGCCACCGGAAACCTTACCAAACCCAAGGAGCGCGCCGTTAACAAAATCGGCCACTACCTGCACGGTCTCTCGGAGCCCTTTAAGCGGCTGCTGGACCCGATGGCGGGCGAGCCGGTGGCGCCGGCGGAGATTGCCCGGGCGGTGGGATTCAAGGACGCGCGGGTTTTGCAGAGTATGGTGATTTGCAAGCAGCCGGAGATTGGCGGGGCGGTGCCGCCGCATCAGGATTCGACGTTTTTGTATACGGAGCCGCCGTCGGCGATGGGGTTTTGGTATGCTTTGGAGGATGCGACGTTGGAGAATGGGTGTTTGAGTTTTTTGCCGGGGTCGCATAGGTGGGCGCCGATTAGGCAGCGGATGGTGCGGATGGCCGGGGATGAGGGGACGGAGATGGTGGAGAATGAGGGGACGAAGTTTCCCGAGGGGGATGGGTATGGGGGGGCGGAGGTGGGTGGGGAGTATGTGCCAGGTGAGGTCAAGGCGGGGTCGTTGGTGTTGATTCATGGGAACTTGTTGCACCAGAGTGAATATAACAATGGGAAGAAGGGACGGACGATCTATACATTCCATTGCATTGAAGGGCAAGGGAGGGACTATGATGAGCGGAACTGGCTGCAGCCGCCGACCGAGGGGTTCACGCGGTTGTTCCAGTAGGAGACGCTGAGTAATACACCGAAAAAAGTTGGAACAATGTGACGACATGGTTATTGATGAGTGAGATGTATTCATTTAGATCTTTTCCAGACCGACGAACGGGGACAATGACGGCAGGAAACAAGTAAAGACGGAGAAACAAAGAGTATACTGAGACGAGACGAGATGACCAAAGTAAAGAAAACAACCAAATGTCTCTAATCCGAATCACTGTCTGACGAATCCGACTCTGACTCTGAAGAACTCGAGTCCGAATCCGCCATAACACGCTTCTTCCGCGCACGCGTCTTCTTTCCATTCGTCGTGACCGCCGGATTCGCCACTTCCTCCACCTTTTCCTCTGCTTCAACCTCCTCCTGCATAACCTCCTCCTTCGCCTCCTCCACCTTCTTCACTGCCGCCACAGCCTTCTCACTCCGCTCACTCCCCTCCAACGCCGCAATCACCGCATCCGCCCGCACCCGCCTAATCAACCTCTTCACCATACTCTTATCCTCCGTCTCCGACACCAACGCCTTCTCATCCACAATCTTATTCTCATCCATCGTCCGCGACACCTCTGCCAACCGCACATGGTACCGTGCGTTCGCCGCCATCTGCGGTGCCGTCGGCGCTTCCGCCGGGGTCCCCGCGGCTGGGAACTCACCAGTGACACTCTCCATGTCGGCGCGGACGACCTCGCGTGCAGAAGTTAGTAGCCGCTCACGGGCGTACCCTGCCATATCGCGGATGTACTTATAAAACACCACTGCGTCCTCCGCCGGGACGAGCGCCCGCTGGTAGATGTACTTGGCCAGTAGCGTCTGGTGGTTCTTGTTGAATTTCCAGGCGTTGCGGGCTGTCTTCCATAGGCGGATGTACTCTAGGGATGGGGTGATGTCCGTGGTTACCTGCTTGACTACGGGCTTCTTGTCACCGGGGAGCTTCGGCGCCTTGGGTTTCTTGGGTTTCTTGGCGGGGGTGGCGATGGAGGAGGTGGCGCGGGGGGTTGTGTTGGTGTCGGTGGTGAAGGAGACGGACTTTCTGCGGTCGGGGGTGGTGGTGACGTTGTAGGAAGGGGCGTCGGTGCGGGGTTTTTTGAAGGAGGAGGCTGACGGGGTGTTCCGGAGGGGGGTGTTGTTGCTGCCGGTGGCGGAAGAGTCGAATTTGCGCTTGGGAGGGGCGATGGGCGTGGAGGTAGAGACAGAGGCGGGGGATGGGGTGGGAGTCGATGCGTCAGAGGAGCCCTTGAGCTTGAGGCCTAGGCGTTTCCAGGCGGGAACGGACATTGTAGTGGCCGGGGGAGGTTGGAGTCGGGGAAGTGATTGAGAGTGGTGGATGGAGGGAGACTCTGGGGAGGAAGGGGGGGGGTCAAGTAATACAAGAGTAAAGTATAAGAGATGGCTAGAATGATTGAATTCAACTATTTCATGCAACAAGTTAGACCACAAAATCCAAAACACTGAATAACTGGCAGCGCAAAATCAATGAGAGCTTTTCAAGATGATTTGTTTCCCATTTGTGTTTTTTTTCTCTTATCGTCCGACAAGGATTCCTTATCGATTTGCAGGATTAATCTGCCCCGCTATTCTTCCTGCCGGTTTAGACGCACACTAGGGTCTATAAACCCTTGTTTTAGTACCTCCACACTAGGGTCATCACACCCTTATCCACGCTGACGGCTTGCGAGCTTCCAGCCTGGTAGTCTCCAGTTTAAGCAAGACAGAAAGAAGCAACTTTGGATTTGGAGCTTTCAAGGCAGCTTCTTGCGCACGCGTTCCCGCTTCAAGCTTCCAAACGTCACTGAAACCAACAAACGACATTTACGCCCGTGAATCACTTTCAACAGTCATTCTTTTTTTATTTATTTATTGTCTTGTTTCTTTTGAACCTTTTGTTGGGCTTGTTTTTCATTCAAATCGTCTTCACAATGGCTGGTATGCTTAACTATTCGGGCTTCACCCCGCTATCCATGGTAGCCTTGTATACGGAAGCTCAATATGGGCTAATTGATGCCGGCGCGAACCGTTGGGGATGTTAAAAGGCAAATGGATAGTGGGAGGAGATCATGGAAAGGGTTATGGTACTTGAGCTAACGGAGGGGTGTTTTAGCTTCCGGTTCTGACAGACATATTACCATCTTCTCTGAGCAGGGTCGCCTGTATCAGGTTGGTATGTAACCATGCCACTCCACCAAATGACAATTCGATGAACGACCAAGACATGATAATCTGATGCCTTTGGACCAATGTCTTTCGGAACACTTGCTAATGGACTCGCCCGGATCATAGAATATGCCTTCAAGGCAATCACCGCCGCCAACATCATGTCGATTGGCATCCGGGGCAAGGACTGCGCTGTCGTCCTGTCCCAGAAGAAGGTCCCCGTAAGCTTCTCTCCAACTCCCCATATTCCCGCCAAGTCCACTCTCTAACCCGCACTGCTTTTGTCCCTCTAGGATAAGCTGATCGACCCCGCCTCTGTCACCCACCTCTTCCGCATCTCGCCCTCTGTCGGTTGCGCCATGACCGGATCGATTGCCGACGCGAGACCGTTTGCCCAGCGTGCGCAGTCTGAGGCTGCCGAGTTCCGCTACAAGTACGGTTACGAGATGCCCGCGGATGCCCTGGCGAAGCGTCTCGGTAACATAAACCAAGTCTATACCCAGAGAGTGAGTTCCAATCCTGTCTACCTTGCACAGCTAGTCTAGCAGCACTAACCATCATCTCTCTACAAGGCCATGATGCGTCCCTACGGTATTGCGACAACACTCATTTCCCTCGACGAGGAATACGGCCCCCAACTCTTCAAGTGTGACCCCGCTGGCTACTATGTCGGCTACAAGGGCACGGCCGCCGGCCCCAAGCAACAGGAGGCCCTCAACCACTTGGAGAAGAAGCTCCGGAACAAGGACTGCGCTGACGGCACATGGGAGGATGTCGTCGAGTTGGCAATCTCGACGCTGAGCACGGTGCTGAGCATGGATTTCAAGAAGAATGAGTTGGAGATTGGCATTGTGGGAGGCCCGCGGGTGGATGGGAAGGAGGGGAAGGAAAGGGCGTTTAGAATTTTGTCTGAGGAGGAGATTGATGAGCGGTTGCAGGCGATTGCGGAGGCGGATTAGAGGAGAGGAGAGCAGAGGAGAGAGACTTTTGGAACGATTGATTAATGCGTTTTGTGTTTTATTTCACCGCAGGCTTTAATGAGATATGCTAAATACTGTTAACTGATATCGGGAGTTGTCAAAGGGGGGGCGGGGGATTATGGGCCTATGTAGGTGTGGGTCAACCCTAGAGATGTGAATGTTGACCGTCATAACAGGTGATGACTATGTTTTATACAACAAATACTATATAATCCGATATGGTCTAGGGGCTAGGATATCTCGCTCTCACCGAGAAGGCCGGGGTTCGATTCCCCGTATCGGAGTTTTCATGACCTTTTTTTAACGCATGATATTCATACTGATTCTTAGTAAGCTGTCTGCCCTTTTTGAGATGTATCCATCTCCTTTTCTATTTTTGTTTTTGTTATTGGGTGGAAAGTGGTCTTCGTCTCTTTTCTAATATATAGTGTTACCGGGGAAACATAACGGATGTAATTGTCAAGTGAGTGATACAATCCGATGAGGAGACGAAGCACCGCGGCAAACTCTAGATTGTCACGGGGAGTTGAAGATGCTAGATGAGACTACTATATTGTGAAGGATGAAATGCATATATTGTGAAGAGAGAGAAGATATCACATGCAATGATATATATTGATATAGTGGAGTACTTGTTAGGTTCTTTTGGGTTCTCGAATTGCAATCTCTCTCTCTCTCTCTCTCTCTCTCTCTCCGAAACAATCCAAATTGAGATCTGCCAAATTCATCAACCTGCATCTTCTGTCGAGACAACACGCAAAGGACACAGATTGTTTTCGATCATAGGCCTATCATATGAGATAAGTGCTATATGATGATTTCTAATAGAAGCCATGAATGACTCTTACTTAGCAGCCTGAGACACACTGGTATCATTGATTGGATATGGGTTAGCCTCTGATGGTATGATGGTGTTGGATCAATTTGGTCATAGTGTACCTGGCAGCAAAATGAGACACTTGGTATGTTGGTGCAGAGTGGTAGCATCGGCAACAATCCGGGGCCACCGACTGTCATATGAAACAGAAGTTCCTATGAGAGGGGGACAATGGAAGACCGTTGGAGGAAGATTCTGACACTCAGAGGCAGCTGTGGGTTGGGGCGTGAGGGGGGGGGATAAGAGACAATGCAGCAGAAAGCAAGGCATTACAGGAATTAGGATTCAGTGTTGTTATTGGTTCGCTTGGATGATTTGATACATCAGCGTTCACTAATGATGGAAAAAAAATGGAGGAGAACCTAACAAGGTCCGGACGATCCGAAGTGACTTTTGTCAGTCGGTAGTTTTTAGATAACAGTGTCTCCAAGTAAATCCATAGTGACTTTATGTTGACCATCATCATCACCATATTGAGATGCGCTCTACGTCTACATCTCAGATACCAGTGATTCTATGTGATATCCCATGACACTCATCGTATCAACCATTCAACCAATTACTCAGGCCATCCGGCCTTCATACATCTGCGGGATATTACCAAGCTATAACCAAAACATCTCCGTCCTGCCGCCCTCTTTCCCTCCCATAGCTCTTGGATCCCTCACCAGCCCAATGCCCCTCCATTTCCATGCTCATCCAATAACCACAAGCCACCTGCCGGCAACCTGCATTCCCCCCGACATCTGTTTATCTCACAGTAAAGCCATCCACAGGCCTATCAAAAGCCATGAACCCAAATTACTTCAACGGAAACTTGGTCTGTCCAACATGTCCCGGTAGTGTGGCTGGCATTTACCAGGACAGCTGAATGTTGCAGTGGCAGCTGCAACATGGCGGGTAGATCAGTTTTATTCCGAGAAAGGAGTGGTGGGGGCGTGGAGGTTGGAAATGGGTAGGGAGTGGGGGGCGGGGGCGTGTGCATATGCGGGGAATGGAGGATGGCTTGGTGACAGGGGGAAGACGCTGAGGGATGGATTTGATAAGGGAAAGGATGGTGAAGTTTGCAGTGGGCTGTTGGCGGTGGATTAGTAATGATGCAGGTGAATGGATTGAGTATGTACCTAGATAGGTAGAGAGGGGCATTGGAGGCGGAGGTGCATGCTTCGGGGTACAGTTGGTGATTAGCAGAAGGAGAGGGCGGGAGGTCCGGTGGATGTGACTTGTGGGATTTCCCGAGATATGGCTATCAGCCAAAGGAATACAGAACTTGGTGCTCCTTTCCGTTTTCATTCCAAGCTAACCCACCTGCAAAATAGAATGACAAAGTGGATAGGACAGAGAAGTCCTGCAGTTACTGACAATCTGTTGAAGGCCATGACGTTGAATGCCTGATTACAGACACTTCATGGAACCTCACACGACTATCAAGCCCATTTCGACTTGGACGCTGAGATTTCTGCGTCTTTTTTTTTTGCTATTCTTTTTTTGCTATTCTTTTTTTGGCAGAATGACCTATATCGTTTGTCACCCTCATATTTCACTTTCCTTCTGAATTTCAAACATAAACTCTCGCGTGCGGGTCCAGCTTGTCCTGGCAATAGACTGCCTTGCCTTGTCGAAATGACATGCCCTCCTCTGCCCTGTCTCTGTCTTTGTCTTTGTCCATCCATCAATGGAACAACGGAAGTTACCATCTTGCCACTGGGGGCTGTATCTCATCCACCGTACTCTGTGTTCACCATCATTGACTGACTGTCCTCGCCCTATGTCTCTCAACATTCCAACGTTACAACCGTCAAGGTCCCATTCGGGAAAATTATCCGAAATGCACAAGAGAAAACAAATAAAGGATTTAAAAAAAAAAGGGCAAGCACATTACTCTCAGCTTCAACACCAGACCAAAAAACTTCAGTGTGTGTGCCCTGAGCTGTCTGTCAAAGTAAGCAGCCGTAGGCAATGAGAGAGTCAGACGGACATGTGTGTAGATATAACCAAGGCACAGCCCGGGGTATTCTTTTCTTGGAAACATGCAAGGTATGGTTGTTAGCCAATAGAGGGCCTTGATAATGTCTCTAGAACCCGTTGATGCAAGCCAGTTATCGTCAGGTTCCAGACAGAAAATCAAGAAGAGGGAGAAAAGGGAACCCTCCTTTCCATAACGGTTGTGTATTTTTCGTTGAAAAGCTATCTTTTACCGTGTAGTCTGTTACATGTTGAGGCCAGACCTGTCTACCTTGGCGAGTTCTGTAAGATTTGCTTACTTGTTTTATTGGCCTTTTTCGAGAGGTGAAGTCAATGGCTCCACTTTTTTTTTAATGAACTTGCTTGTAGGGAAACGGCAGGTGCCATTTGTCGAGTCTAGTGGGGTCGGATGGTACCTTCCTTTCCTTGGATATTTTGTCATTGCCTCGTGTTTGTGTTGCGTTGACTCGAGAGGAGAGGAACGAACATGTACCTTCCATTTGTCATCAAAGCTGGTGCAACACTAGGAAAGAGCTGATGTTGGTCGTCATTGGCATTTTGATATTGGGGTCTAGGAAGTCTCTGATACTTTGGAAGTGAGGCTTGGATGAGGAGGGTTATTCTTTCTGTATTAATCCTGACAAGACTTTAAAAAATATATATTTTTTTCCCTTTTTCTACGTCTCTTTTATTCTTCTTCACCTTGTCTCACTCATTCGTCAAAGTCCATCCTACTCCTTGTCGTGCCCTATTTCCCTGTCCTTATTGGTCAATAGTCGCCGCCGTCCATTGCTTTGAACCAGCCTCCATGCAAGTTCCAGCCGATTTCCTTTTATGTACCAAGTAGCTGCAAGATGGCAGCTGAAGGGCTCTTGAGCCTTTTGTTTCTTTCCTTTTTCCTTTTTTAATTTTTAATTTTTTTAATTTTTAATTTTTTGGAGAAAGGGAGAGGGAACTAGGTAGTGAAAGAGAGGAGAAGTCAGTAACAATAATCAAAAAGCAAAAAGGCAGACCCTGGCAGAAATAGTAATAGAGTGACAGGTGAGTGTTTGTTGTCTGTGAACTGTTGATGATTCTCCCGAAATTGACACATACACCGCGTCTGTAAACAATAGAGAGTTCCACGTCCTCCACATTCTGTCAAAGTCATCTGCAGTTCTCATTCATCCCGCATCACGTCATGCCAGACCATCTGCCATACTTACCCACCAGATAGATATTCACACATCGTTGGTTCTTCCACTATCAATATTGCCGAGTCACTGATGTGCACTCTTGACAACCCTTAAACGCCCGCAAGCCAACCAAGCAAACTGCATCGAGGCCCTCGACTTCGCCGGCAGTCGAAGCCGTCCAGCTGGCTTGGATTCCACGCGTAGGCTGAATATGCAGTCAGCAGTCAGCAGTCATTCAAAAATGTTGCGAGACTTATATCCCGGGCATGTGATATATGATGGATGGTGGTCGGGAGAGCTAGGATTAAGGATGTGCGGACATGTCCATAACTTAATCCTTTTCCCCCTCCCCCAATTCTGTACTTCCCCCTCCCCCAATTCTGTACTCCCCCATCCCATCCCCCCCAGAACGCAGGAACCCATCCTCTCCCCTCTTCTCCCCTCCATTACTTTCCGCCCGCCACAAAACCATTCTATAGCCGCGCCCTTGTGTCTGCCTTGCCTTTCTACCGACGCTCACCATCCCCACGCCCCATACTTTCTCTCTACTTCTGACACTTTAGCGTCTCCCTCCTCACGGCCTTCCGTCCGCTTTCGGAGGTGGAGTGTAGTTTGTTGACTGGCAGTTGGCTGATCAAAGCGGACGGATGGGGGAGTGAGGGAGAGATTGGCGGAGGGAGCGGGAGGAAGGTGAGGCATAGATGGAGGATATAGCGTATTGTAGTCGATGTATTTGATGATATAATCTGTATGTGTGCTCTGTTACGTCCCCATCTTTCCCAAGCAGCGGCCTTCATCCGCTACTTTTTCTTCCGTGTTTGATATATTCTGATTTCTTTCTCCTCGACATACACCCCTCCTTCCGGAATCCACCTTACCCATAAGACCCCCTGCCCCTGTTCTCGACTCTTCCATGCCCTGTCCTGCCATGCCCTGTTATATATCCACTTCTTAATCTGTAAATCATCCCATTCTCCTCCCACCCGTTGTATGTTACTAGAACTTGGAAACAGGGCTCCGGTATCATATATCTACCCCCCGTACAGCTCAGTTTCGGGGTCCGTAAACCATACTATGACGATAATATATTCTCAACCGTCGTCGTCCTTCCGAGGTCCATATTACTTATCCCACACACCCCTTTCCCCCACACCAAGACATTCCCACGCCCCTCCTCTCTCTTCTCCTCTTCTTCTTCTCCCCCCCCTTACTACTCGTATCTCCTCCTCTTCCATGACCTTCTCGATCAACTTCACCCACTTCCTCTGTCCTGTATTTTTTTTTTTTTTTTCTTCCACCCCAAGGGAAATCCTGACCTATCACGGCCCGCAGCCGCCACGAGGCCTGGCTGGCGCAGGAGCAACAATGCGGGAGGGTCCCAGGTTTCGGAGGGGTGGTCGGGTTCTAGAGATTTATTCTAGTAGGAAGCTGATGAACACAGACACGCCCACACTGACATGCTTGTTATCTATATTATATCGAGTATTTTAACTTTTGCTTTCTCATACAAGTCAAGGCTGTGAGTTCCATGGTTCTTTGACTTGATTTGGCACTTCTCTTGGTATAACTGTTGCTGTCATACTTGGTTGACTATCACCACTTAAGGTCACCTTGTTCTTTTTAGTTATCCTTTTTTTCTTTTTCTTTTTTTTTACATTTGTTTCATTCACTTATATATTGGCTCCTCGCCCACTTGCTCCATCATCAACATCTTCTTCCAACTCTTTTAAACACAGAAACCAACTCCTTGGTAGTGATCGTCTACCTCTCTACTATCCTGATACTTTTACCCATCTCCTACTCCAAGATTCTCCTTGCCAAACCCATCCCTCCCAAGTAACCCTTCACTATGGACGGCCGTAAGACTCATCATTTCCTTTTCCTCTTACCCCACCCTCTCACTAACCTTCTTCTCCCAGTCAACCCCTACCGCCTAGTCCGCGTCGGCGAACTCCTCGATGACTTCCGCAGTCTCCAATACAACATCGCCCAAATCCCCTCCACCTCCCCTGACCTCTCCGACTACTTCACCGAAGGCTGGTCCGCCCTCCGCCAATGCTCCCTCGACGGCCAACACATCCTTGACTGTGCCGCCGACACCCGTGTCCCGAATCCCGCCGGTGGCCCCGTTGAGCAGGAAAAGGCTGAGCTGCTGCAGGTGCTGTTGGATGCGTATTCGCGGAGACACATGGGGCAGAAGATTTACTTGAGGCAGCAGGCGGCGCTGAGATGGGTGGAGAGGAGGAGGTTTTTCTTGCAAGGTGGGCAGCCGACGGAGGCGCATAAGCAAGGGCTGGAGGCGTTGGATCAGCAGTTGAGAATGGTAGGTTTGTTTACTGATGTGAGGGTTTTATCGAGGATCTTCCTGGTGCTAATGAGAATTGTAGGAGATTTCGGCTGCTTCTGATGGCATCATTTACACTTCTTTTCAAGCTTCAGATATGGCCCTGAGTCGTTATATTGCTGATGACCCGTCTCTGTCAAAGGTCATACGGTGGATCAATGCCCGAGCCCAGCAGTAAAGGCCCGGGTTTCTTCCCGTTATATTTTATTTTTTGGTTTCTTTTTCTTTTGGCTTTTATCTTTGGTCATGGGATTACATTACCGACATACCGGACGTATCATGGATGATGGCTTTGAAGGGGGATTGGAGTCTGGCTTTGATTATATATTAGGGTTATCGGAAGCATGGGATACTGAACAGTACAGCTGGCCTTCTGCTACTTGTCACTCATCGTTTGAAATGTTGGGGTTAGACTCTATTGATTTCTTGGTTATTTGATAGACATGATTTATTTGCTTTCAATTGATCTTTTTTATTATTATCCTTTGTTATCTTGTCTAGCTCGACTATGTAGAAACGAATACATGGAAATGGGACTTGGACCTTGAGGGTATTGAGCAAAGAAAGAGAAGAAAACTCGATATATGATGGTCAATCACAAACCATCGCCCCAAGACTTGCTAACAACACACAAGCAAATGCCCACCAGTGAAATCCCTACGCCCACCGCCGTTTCTACAGAAACACGTTAGCACAGTGCCCAACACTCACAAACGCTCAGTCGACAACTTGCCCGTGGAAATAACCTTATTTTCCACCCACCATTCTCCGAGAATAGTAAACAGAAACCCAAGAGTGTTTACAATCGGCACTGTCAGACTCAGTTCTACAGAACCATTGTCAGTACACAAACTCCACAAAGCTACAACACCGTCCTCTCCAGATCTATCCTCCCTTGTGACTACTTACCAGCTTGTCCAATCAGCAGGAAAAACCAAACACTGCCCGTTAGGTTCACCACCAATGGGATGGCATATCCCGGATTCCGTACGAGGTCCACCGCCGCGAAGAACCCGCTTAGTACTGTCCGTTTTAGCCACGAGTTGCGGATTGCTGGTGACGAGAGAATCGGATGCGCCGGGGGTGTGTGGGTTTTGGCGGCTCGCCGGATGAAGGGAGTAGTGAAGCCCCAGGCGATGCCAACGAGGATGAAGCTGAGAATGTAGTTAATTACCGGAGGTGCGGGAGTCGGGGTTTCCGGAGATTCCATGATGAGGTGATTGATGATGGTTGATGAAGCTTGATGTTGATGACATGTAAGCTTCCAGATAGAGGTGAGGTTGTCAGGCGTGACGCCACAGGCATGATTGGGATATTATGTGGCGTATGCTCTGACGCCACATGTCTCACCGGCAGCTGTCCTGTGCTGTACAGAAGCTGTTGTCACCTGGCTGGTTGGAGCAACCCTAACAGCGGGTGGATCCATATCCCTGCCTTTTTGTTTACTTTCTCTGGTCGCAAAATGTGCCGATGACGTCGAACAAGCGCTTATATCGGCAAGCCTCAGGGCGCATGTGTGTATGAGATAGTCTAGAGAACTCTCTCTATGCATTCTCAACTTTCCCACAACTCGTATCTTTGGCCCCATCATCTGCGCACGGCTGTCGTGTTCAAGGACCCTTGGCGCCCTTCTAACATTCTCGGAACTCCTGCGTCTGCATGGACAAACCGGCATTAGTTACTAGGGGCCCTGTCGTTGTATGCGGCGCAGTGGAGGGGAAGGGGACTATGAGAAAAAAGACGGTCAGTGATGGATGGAAAAAGCCTCGACTTTGAACTTGGGGGCAAGTTGAGATTTCGAGGAGAACGAGAGATGTTGCCAGGCGACGGGGATGGTAGTGTTTCATAATAGTGATGGTAGAAGGAGAAATGGGGGGGAGAGGGCAGATTCAACCAAGTCCCGTAGCTTCCCTCTGTGTGTGCATTGATCACATGAGAGACTTTGGCTCCTACAATCACAATCACAATGTGATCTCATAATCCGATATCTAAGCGGCAAGTTAACCAACACTTGAATGGCGGCCTTCCGCTGTTGTGACTAGACTAGGGCGTGGTGCAGTCTCCCGCTTGGCCCTTGGGAGGTTGTCTCTTTGCTACTTGTTGGTTGTTGGCGGGACCCCGTTGATCTCGTTGGCTATGGCTTGGCTTTTTGGCTGCAGCTGTAACTGTAGCTAGCTTCCTGGTTTCCAAGTCATGTTATTGACGGGTTGACTGACCGCATCTAGATACTCTTGAAAGAAGTTAGTCAACCCTCCCTCTGTCTGTCCTTGTGTCTGTGCTCGAGTCTGCTTGTGCTTCTAGGGTTGAGGGTTGAGGGTTGTCTGTCTCATTCATTCCTATTATTGTCACTCTTTCCTTTTTCTGAAAACGAGAGAGTTCCTTCCGCCCTTGATCTGAACTTGAACTTCCTTCCTTCCTTGAATTCTTATTTCTATTATTTTTTATTTTTTATTTTTTATTTTTTATTTTTTATTTTTTATTTTCTGGCTGTGCCTTCTTCTTTTAGTCTTGGTTACTCAATTCTTGCGCTCTTTCCCTTTCTGTTAACTTGCTCAATTAAATACCTTTTTTTTTTTTTTTTCTGAATTTTGCAGGCGCGAAAATCTCTTCTTTGCTTTTCTATTTTCTAGTATCGTCAACTTCACTAAAGTTTGAGCTTCAATTATCAATTATCATCGAAATCATTTCTTTATCATCATTGTTATCTCCATCATCATTTCGTTGTTCTTCTTTCATTTCTCTCTCTCTCTCTCTCTCTCTCTCTCTCTCTCTCTCTCTCTCTCAAGGCCTGTGGCCCTTGACAAGAAGCCCCCCCCCCCCTTCCCGCACTAAACTTGTCTTGGAAACCCACTAAATCGACATGATCGACGTGTGACTGAAACCATCGCTCATTAGAAACAAAAAGAAACCGTCAACAAGACTACTACAGAGTACACACAATCGTTGCTTCTTTCATCTCAACGCCCGTTTGCCGAGTTCTCGGCCGTTAATTTTGACGCCTCACTCAACTGGACCTCTCCGAGCCTCCAAGTCTGAAAATCACCATCCGCTCCGGCGATACTGCATTAAACGACCATATACACCGACATCTACTCACTCGAATCTGGCTACTTTTCCTTCTTACACCGCCTTAACGGCATCACATCCACCTATAAAAAAATGGCAACCAATAAGCTGCAGAAACCCGGTAATCTCAACCAGCTGCAGCATTCGGCTGGTATTTTCGCTGATGCCTCCATCGATGGTCCGGAAATCGGGACCCTGGTACTAATCGTTGATCGCGCAAAGAATCTGCCGAATCGAAAAACTATCGGAAAGCAGGATCCTTACTGCGCCGCTCGCCTTGGTAAGGAGGCTCACAAAACCAAGACGGATATCCGTGGTGGCCAGACCCCACGATGGTAAGTGGTGGTGACACAGTCCGAGGAAGCCATGTCTGACTTTCACACTTCCACTGCTGCCTATGCGCTTAATACTAACAGCTCCTATAGGGACCAAGAACTGCGTTTTACTGTTCATGATTCCCCTGATTACTTCCAACTAAAGGTGTCCGTATTCAACGACGATAAAAAGACTGAACTCATTGGAGAGACATGGATCGATCTCAAGCACATCATTGTGCCCGGTGGTGGCCAGAGCGACCGCTGGCAGAATCTCGGTTGTCGCGGAAAGTATGCTGGTGAAATCCGCATAGAGCTTACTTACTACGATAACCGCCCCAAGCCCATCGCCCCCCTCAAGCTCAAGTCCTCTGAGCCCGAAATCGTGCTTGATCCGCAGTCCGGCTCCACTCGCCGCCCAAGTCCCGTCAAGCGCCGCCCACTTCCTTCTGATCCCATCACCGGAGAAACCCCCGCACATGTCAACTCGGTAACCTCTAACGGAACAACTCCCGCGACTGCGCATATGGCAATCCGTCCACAGATGCAAGAAGCTATCGCGCAACCAGCGCGAGTTGGTCCCCGACCTCAACCAACTACAAGAGCCGAGCGCCAGGAAGCAGCAGCCAAGGCCCAACAGCAGAAGCTACTCGATCTTCAGTATGAGCAGCAACGATTGCTAGCCGAGCAACAGTTGCAGCAGCAAAGATATGAACACGCTCTAGCCCAGGAAAAAGCCGCTGCACTTGCTGCTGCCATGATCCCTTTGGTTCCCCCGTCCCCGGTAGATGCTTTCAGTGGTTCTGGAGATATCCCGATGCAATCTATCGAATACTCCAGTTCGCCATCCCCGCAATCTCACAGCCGTCCAAACTCTGGTCGCTACAGCACGTCGCCTGGGCCCGAGTATGGTGCCCCGTCCCACGATTACCACAATGGTGCCCCGTACCCACCCCAAGCCCCTCCCCCAGGTGGCCACCTGGAACTCCAAGATACCCCTCCGCCACCCCCTGCTCATCGCAGCCGGGGAGGTAGTGCCCCCCTGCAAGACGTGGCCTCCCGCTCTAGTTTTGAAGCTCCGTCTACCAAGCCCAACGGCATGAGACAAGATGTGCTCCGCAACGAAGCACATCGGAACTCTTTTCCAGGATATGGCCCTTTAGAAAGACCACCGGTTCCTCCCGGCCACCAATTTGAACCAGTCTCACAACCGCGGCCCCAGAACCCAAGAACAGGCTCTTACGATTCCGCATCGCATCGCCTGTCCATGCAACCAACTGTTGAGGATGTGCCAGACTCGCCCAAGGCTGCAGTTCAGACCGTCGTCAGAAAGTCAGTGCCCCGTCCGGGTCCACAGTACACTAGTTCATCGGATAAACGACGGGAGTCGGCGGGACAGTCGCAACCGCCGCCCGTCAAGCCGCATCAACAGCCGCTGGGACCAAAACCTCCACCGCCTACTCATCAACAACAACTACAGCAGGCCCAGCAACAGGCCCAGCAGCAGGCACAAATATACGCTCCACACCAGACTCAACAAGTCCAGCAATTGCCGCCTATCCCTCCTCATCAGCATCAAGCGCCACCGCCGCCGCTGCCGCTGCCGCTGCCGCTGCCGCTGCCGCCGCCGCCGCCTGCTCCTGCCCATGCTTCTACTCCATTGTCTATAGCTCCTCCCTGTCCTGGACCTGTTCCTGTACACAGACCGCAACCACCCGAGTCGCAGTATCAGCGTGCCCCTTCCCCGCAACCTGCACCCCCCTCTATCCCTCAACACCAGCCATCATACCAATCTCAGCCGCCCGCTCCACGTCCCGTCCAGTTCCGACTCCCGGCACCACCCTCGGCTCAAGATTCTGCCAACCAACAACAACCTCCCCCCCAGTTGCCGCCACACAACTCTTCCCTGGCTCCCTCGGGGTCACCCATTGAGGAAACTTCCAGCATGGCAATGACCCTAGTACCTCGGAAGACTGGACGGCCTGCGATCCCCGCATCCCTGATTCCCGGAATCGACCCGATTATTGCTCAGGAGATTTCGGAACTTGCGTATCAAAAGCGGCAGCGCGAGCGTGAACGTAGTTACTCCACGCCAGTGAAGCCCTCTTCATCCCAGAACCAGGTGATGCCGAATCAACCGCAACTGCAACAACTGCAACAACAGCAACAACAGCAACAACAGCAACCCCCAGTGCCCCCCCCCCCGCCGCCTGCATATCATCAAGGAGGTCAACATATGCCTCATCAGCAGCCACCGGTGCCAGATTACTTCCAGCAAAGAGGTCGAGCCATGACACACAATGAGATTGTACCTTATGGCTACACAGGGCGCGGCCCGTCGTCGCCAATCCCATACAACGGAAGAGAATCTTCGCCTCGACCATACGATGGACGAGATCCTTCCCCAAGACCGCATGATGGTCGCGAGCCCTCTCCTAGACCTTACCACAATGGGTGTGAACCGTCTCCAAATGCATACATCAACGCAAGACAACCTCCTCCTAACCCCTACTCGGGTCGTGATCCTTCGCCGAATCCGTATAGTAATGGCCGCCAACCGTCGCCAAATCTCTATGGAAATGGACGACAGCCTTCCCCGAACCCTTACTCTGGCCGTGACCCATCTCCCAACCCGTACTCTGGACGCGAACCTTTGCCGAATCCTTACCCTGGCGGAGGTGCTTCTCCCAATCCTTTCTCTCAATCTCAAGGCTATGACCAACAGCCACCATATGATAAACGTGGCTCATACAATGCTCCTCCTGCACACTCTCAACAGATGGTCCGCCACGGCGATTGTGGACCATCTCCAATCCCCAGCCCAAACCCGAGTCCTCGGCCTAGTCCGAACGTCACTTATACAATCCGTCGCAAATCCGTCAGTCCAGCCCCTCCTCTCTCACAAGACCGGCGGTCATCAGCAGTGCCCTTTAGCCCAGATTCCTACGGATCAGCCGGTCCTAGTTCTGGCCCTGGAATTGTAGGCAAAGCCAGTCGCAATTCGAAGATCATAACTCACGACGGCAAAGAAATCGACCCCTCCGATCACCTACCGATATCATCGTGGGCTCCGGAGCCCAATCGCCCAAAGGATGAAAATAGCCGAGAACCTCCCTCAACGCCTTCTGGCCGCGCGGCGCCAGCGGGCCCTAGTGCTTACCCGGGTCCCTCGGGACGGAGACAACTCAAGATTGCCGGACATTCGCCAGCGCCTCCGGGCCAAATTGCGTATTCTGGAGGAGGCAACGAACTCCAGCAGCGGAACCCGCCAGCGGCGACTCGCAATCGTTTGCAAAAAAAGGCGAACCGGATGAGTGCGGCACCCGCGCCTCAAGGAGGATATCAAGAGCCACATGGCATGCATGGACATAGCCCAAGCATGGGTGGTGGACCTACGGGTGGAAACTTTGTACCGACGAGGATGTCAAGAGCTCATACGTGGGATTATTCGCAGCAGCAGGAGATTCAGAATGGAAAGCATGGATATGGAGGTGGAGGTACTCCGACAGCGCCTAGGAGTGGTGGAATGGGACCTGCGCCAATGCCGGTGATGAGTGGAGCATTGGTGAGGGTGGCACCGGCAGCGGGAGCTCCGCCGGCTAATGCGGATGATTGGGCATTGATGGAGGAAATAAAGAGAATTGATATTGGGGCGGGACGATCTAGAAGGCATGGCGGGGGGTTCTAAATGGATGCACTAAGATGGAAATGATGGAAGATGAATGACTAGATTTTTGTAATGGAAATATGAATCAATTATTGATGCGTAGTGTGTAGCTAGACATCTTTCAATGCGAATGTCGTTTCTGAATTAGGGTTATGAGACTCATAGAACCCCATTTTAGGCACTGATATGAGGCTGATTCGACATGTGAATTTGTATTACTCTTTACCTTGGTCTTCACCACCTTTGTCCTTCTTCACTTGACAAACCCGCAATCATCAAAATCATCATCATGTCCACCGAACCTCACCCCTTTGCCAAAACAATCCCCCGCCTAACCGCCAAAATTCAAAATCTCCTCTCCACCCATCCCCCCAATCGCCGCCTCAGTAAGATCCCCCTCATTTCCTCCCTCCCCGGACCCTCTCCAAACTAACCTCCCCAAGTAATCGCTCTCGCCGGCATCCCCGGTTCCGGGAAAACCACCCTTTCCACCCTCCTCACCACCTCCCTCAACGCCACCACTCCCTCCCTTGCCGTCGCCCTCCCCATGGACGGCTTTCACTACCCACGGTCGCACCTGGATACCTTTGAGGATCCAGCGGAAGCGCATAGGCGACGGGGTGCCCCGTGGACGTTTGATGGAGAGGCATGGGTGGAGTTGGTGGAGGCATTAGCTGCATATCCGGCCACGGGGAACATCTCGGTGGTTCCGCGCGGATTAGAAGATGTGGGGGTTCGGGAGGGGCCACCGGCTGTGTATGCGCCGTCGTTTTCGCATTCGCTAAAGGATCCCGTGGCGGGGGGCATTGTCGTTTCGGGGGAGCGGGTAGTTGTTTGTGAGGGGAATTATCTGTTGATGGATACGGAGCCATGGAGTAGGGCGTTGGGGCTTTATGCGGAGCGGTGGTTGGTGGAGTGTGATCGGGGGACGGCGATGAGGAGGTTGGTGGGGAGGCATTTGGCGACGGGGATTGCGGGGACGGAGGAAGAGGCGAGGGAGAGGGTGGAGAAGAATGATTTGGTTAATGGGTTGGATATGTTGGAGAAGGTGGGTGAGATGGATGAGAGATTTTGGAGTGAGTGAATGTGGGGGTTAGTGTGATTTTGGGGTTTTAGACTAGCTCTGTTAAGAAGACTATGGATGATTACTACTCAACTTTTTTTCTTAATCAATGTCTGCGATCGACAGGCGAAGCAGCACTGCGAACATCAACCCGGACGGGATTTCATCGTCCTTTGGCTTGGGATATGTCATCGCCGGGTTCTCCTTGACCTCTGCAACCGACCTCTGCACTGGCATCAAACCCTTCGCCTCCCCCGACACCGACTGCACAACTGACTCTGCAACAAACTCCCGCTTCCCTTCCTCTACCCGCTTTACAAACTCTTTCTCGTTGGACTCATCCTCACCATCAAAATCAATCAATTTCAAGCTCTTGGCATGCTCCTTGCTCTTCATAAACTCTTTCTGTCCATCTTCCGGCTCCTCTACAACATCTGACGGGGGGGCTCCTGCATCAGATTGCATTACCCAGTTCTGCGTAGCCTCTTTGGACTTCATCTCAGCCTGCAGCGCATTTAGAGCATGCCAAAGTTCATCAGGAGGAACTTGGTACCCCTCGGTCTGGTCAGAGGTACCTGTGGCAGGTTCAGTCGGTCTCTTCGGAGTACTCAGATCGATGAGCTGGTCTTGTTCCTCCGTCTTGGGAATAACTTTCACTGGGACCGGCTTCTTGTGCTGTGGAGGGAGAGAGTTAAAGTGCCTCCACTCTTCAATAGGAGTCAAATCCGGATCCGCCCGACCCAAAACAGGAGCTGGGTGCTGAGTGCCTTTCATCGCTGTGTAAGTAGCCGCATTAGTCTGGACGTTGATGGAAATCTCCGACAAAGCCTTGGAAGGGGCAGGAATCTGCTTCCCTTTGACCAGCTTGGAATTATTGCCCGTCTTAACTGAAGCAGAGCTCGGAGCCGCCGGCTTGCCACCGTTGCGAGCAACGCCCATGGCCGCCGGGCACATCGTCTTCTTTACCTTGTTCAGATCCATGTGTGTAGCCCGCTTCAAGTTCATTACGCGATGAAGCGGCGTCAAACGGTCAACGTTAGCAGTGGAAACTAGTCCCCGTGCAACATCACCCACCAAGGCAATTTCGGCCACGAATTCGCGGCGAGACTTGGGACTGGCGAACAACATGTGCATTTTGAACATGGGCTTAATGTTTGGAACTGGAGTACCACGGCCCGAAAAATGAAAAATTAACTCTCGGCCTCCCATCAGATCCTCGGAACTGGGCCGCTTGCTGTTGAGTAGGTCAATGTGAATGATGCGATCCACGTGCCGAAAGTAAAGATTGGCCTCGACCGCGCCGTCATTTCTCTGCACAAACTCAACCGCTGTCCAAAAACTAGTAGCATCGTGGCCGGTAATGATCTCCACGACGTCCGTGTAGCGCAGGCTGTGGAGTTGGATGTCGTGCTTGGGATCATCTGATACCGGGCAGAGACTCAAAGCCTCTTCAATCTTGTCGTGGATTTCGACATTGCTAAGAAGCTGCGTATCCATTTCTTGTCTGAAGCGTGGACCCAGCTGGAACAACAAATCAAAAGGCCGGGAAAAATGGGCACCTTGAATATTCTTGTGGCGGTGTGCCATACGAGACAGTCGGTCAACGGATGCCTCCAAGTCAGGGTGTGAGTCGTCATTCAAGGCCGCAACCATGGCCTGGCGAAGCATCTCGTAGCGACAAGTGCGGGGAGTAGTGTGCTTCAGAAGACGCACAGCCAAAGTCCCATAATACGAAAAGCGAACTCTGATTCCTTTCTTGTCCAATGGAAGCTGCGGTGGAAGACTGTCAGTTTTAAACCTGACCGGATTCTCAGTAGAGGGAGCAAGTTTATGCTGGTTGCCAGAAGCCCGCTTCGCACCAAGCGGCAACGATTCATGGGCAACGGACAAATTAGTCGATTCAACAGCATTGGGCTGAGTTTGGTGCCAATCAACTGAGGATCCTCGGTATCCACTATGGCTAGACTGAGGAGAATTTCCTTGGAATCCGGGAGCTCTTCCTTGGCTCCAAGTTGAGTTGCCTCCACGATAGGACGTGTTCTGGGAAGACTTCTTAGAGTATTTATCCTGGACCTGCGAAGGCCGTTTAGTATGAGGTTTCCGGAACGAATCCGCTTGAGACAGATCACGCCGGTTCTGGCCCTGCTGTGTTTTCTGCGTGCCCGTTACAGGAGCCTGGCGCGAAAAACGGGCTTGACGCTCCATATTCCGGTAATTGGTCCGTTGCTGATCAGCTTCCTTACGCATCTGGTACTCCTGCTGGAGCTCAACAGCATGCTGGATCTGGGCATCGCACTCAACTTGAGCCTTTTGCTTGACCTCAATCTCCTTCTGGGCGAGAGCCTGACGCTGAAGAAGAGACTCTTGTTGGAGCTGGGCAATCTTTTCAGCCTCGATGTTCCGGGGAAGCGGATTGAAGCTGTATCGATCGTAAATGTGCGGATTATAATGCTTGGAGGGAGAAGGCTCGAACAGCTGGGCGTGAGCGCGTATCTGGATATCGTTTTCTTGCAACATGCGAGCAAAATCTTCAGCACTGGCAAAAAAGGGGAGGTCAGTCCCCCATTCACCAACGCGGGGCTTCCAAATACTGGGCGTGAAGTTAGTTGAGGTTTCTATATGCGCATAAAGAAAGGAGAATCTTACTTCTGGTTATCAAAAGGCATTGAGGATTGGTTATCATTACCAGCAGATGGTTCAAGGACCGGCGAAGAATGAGTTGGGGTAGATCCCGAAAGGTTCGGCGTGTGTCCAGGCAGGTTTGGTGGACAACCATCCTAATATTCAAGTCAGTACATGGACTTTGTCATTCTCGTCAGTCCAAAAGTGGGATTGAACACGTACCATTGGGCCTTCTTCCATGTTGGAAGTGAGAATGGATGCCGATGACAATTAGAAAGGATTTTTTTTAATTGAACATAGGAGAAAGAACGCAAGTAAACTAGTTGTTCACTGTGAACACAACAAATGTTGAGTGATGAAAAACTATGTGAAAACATGCAATGAAAGAAGAGAAAGGAAGAGAAGAGGGAGGAGAAGTGTAGATGGGAAGAAGAAGAAAAGACTCAAAGCTGAGGCACGCGAGCAACAATTTGTGCGTGTTTACCAAACAAGGAAACCATCACCGTGAAAATTCTAATCAGAAGCATTTATTTATTTTTTTCAAAGTTGCGTGGCGTTGTGGGCGAGGTGCAAACGAGCCCTAAGCTTTCTGCCACTGTTTTGTGGAATTTGGTGATGTATACGGAAGTGTCGTTGCCAGATACAGAAGGTACGGAGAATGTGTGGCTTCAAACAGGACATGATTAGGGCTTTGGTGGTTTTGTCCAAATCAGGAAAGAAGAGCTCCAAATCAAGACACCAAGAGTAGCAAGTCACATGACATGCTGACTCGGTGAAACCTACAGACAAACACCAAAGCCATGACAGTACACGAGATGATTCTAGTATAATTATGGACAGCAAATAGAACTCGGATTATAATAATCAGTAATGGCAGATAGTCTAGATATTAAACTATGAAGTACCCAAACAACACATACAAAAACGAACACAACTAGAACCAGCTAAAACACAGCAACCCAAAAAAGCCGAGAAAAAAACGCCAAACAAGACAGCAAAATCAAAAAACATCATTAGCAGAAGAAACAACAGCCGTAAAGAGAAGTGGAGAAATCGCAAAATAGCAGGGTCGCCCTCGCCGCTACTCCAATAGAAAAGGAGAATATGTGGGTAATTACACCCTGCAGAGCCTTGTCTATGAACTCAAACACAGGAATATCTATCATCGAGCAAGAGTCTGGAATACAATTCGGGGTCAACTAACCCATAACCCATGTGTAACCATCCCATCAATCTGACGTAGACAGCAACTCGGACAGCGGCTAGTGACAGATACTTAACCTGGGAGCTTACATCACCATCCGCTTATCCATATCAGGGCCACTTGCGCCAGAGACATCAGGATTTAAATAGTCTGCGTTTTCCGCGGCCTCGTACTCGGCAATCAAATCAGCAACAACTTGCCGAGACTCATCAAACTCGTCAAAATTCTCAGCAAACGGTGCCGTCTTCTTGTAGGCCTCAAGGAAAGCGTTGCGCTTCTTCATGCCATCGAACTGGCGAGCAATCTTTTTGAACAGCTGCGAGGTCGTTAGCATAGGTTTTCATAGTGATAAAAATTGAAATTGGCTTACTGTTGCTATACTGGTGTGGTTGGCCAACATGAGACCACTAACACGGTGGTTCATGGGAATGTATGGGCTCTTCTTGGTCAGGGCAACCTGAATACTGGCAGGGCCCCAGGGGATAAACGTTGCCAACCGACGTTCTCTGATACGAAGCAAACTCTTGTGGACGTCCGTTGGGTCAACCTCACCCTGGATAACATTAAGGATAGAAATGTAACAACTCTTCTTTGTTGGCATGGTTGAAACCATGCGGTTTTTCGGCTGTAACAACCGCCGCATAACATCCAAGACTGTCGTTTTCCGCACCGTCTTTGCTTGTCCCACCTGATCACCTGTAAACGGCGTGTATGCCGTCATGAGGAAATGACAACGAGGCGTAGGGATCAACGACGCAAGGATACTGACAAGGTCGTTATGCATGTATCCGGGATAACGGAGTGTCGTAGTACTAGCGGACATGACGGTGGAAACAAGCTGGTTCGTCTGGGCAAAGGAAGGCTCTTGGACGTGCAGGCGGTCGGCGGCAATGTGAGCAAGTGCGCCGTTGTCAAGAACAACGACAGAGTCGGCATTTTGGGTGAGACGGCGCATGGTGAGAACGCTGTTATATGGGTGGACGACGACATCACCGCTGTTGGTGGTATCGGGGAATACGGAGTAGGTTTGGATAATCTTCTTGGGGAAGCGGTCGTTGAGGCGTTCAAGGAGGAAGGATCCCAGACCAGAGCCAGTACCTCCGGCAATAGAATGCAGGAGCATGAAACCTTCGAGAGAGTCTGAACCTTCGGCTTCGCGGTCAATCATCTCAATGATATCTTCGTGTACGTGCTCACCGGTCTGGTAACCATCACCCCAATTGTTGGCAGCCCCGACACCACTCTTGCCAATGTAAAAGTTCTCGGGGTTGTAAATGTTGCCGTATGGACTGGTCTGGATTCCATTGAGCACCCGGGGTTCAAGATCGATTAAGATGGCTCTTGGGATGTATCGAGTATCGTCACTTTGATAGTAGAATACATCCTTCCGATCGCCGCCCTCTGTAGCAAAGTCCTCCAGATTTCCATCTTGGCTGATTCCGTGTTCCTGGCATAATTGCTGCCAGAACTGACTTCCAACTGTAGCATCATGATTAGCAAGAGCATATTATAGTAAAAGGGTCATCCTGTCATCCTGACTGCGTAGTGGCGGATGGTGATGCGCCAGCATCGAGGGGTAGGAGGGGTGACCAGGGGAGTAGCTTCACTAAGCAGCCATGAGCTCAAGTGAGACTCGTAGAAGCGAGAGCAAACTTACTGCTATTGCCGCATTGGCCGGCCTGGATTGTGATAATTTCTCTGAAATGATGACGTCAGTGATGAGTAACAGTAAGTGTATCGATAAAGGGTCGTACCTGGGCATTTTTGGTGAATTTGTTTGACGATAGCTCACGATCGTAGGCTATTGAGCTGGGACTGGCAAGCTTTCTTTACTTTAGCTTGGTTTAGTGGGCAGCTTGATTGTACTTGAGCGCGCCGAGCGCGTGGGGTTTATACCCGATGATTAGCCATTTTCCAGTTGGGTTAGTAGTCTGTAACCCTACAATATTAAATTTACCTAATGTGGGAGATTAGTTGCCCCAATTCCTCCTTCATTTTCCGTTTATTAATTTTATTTTTCCTCTTCTTCTTTTCTTTACCATTATTAACTTCTCAGGATCATCGTCATCGCAGCAAAGTGGGCTTCTCTCGACTTCCCACGATCCACGATACCCTGTTACCATTGATTTTGATTCCATTTTTGAACTCAATTACTACTCTATAGCCCAATCACAGACCGTTCATCGGCTCCCAAACTTGGCAATCGAAGCAATGCTTCTTTGTTCATCTATAGCTCCATACAACAACTGTCTGTCCCTTGTCAGACCTGGGTATATCCTGCGCCTTGAAACCGACCATCTTGGACGATTAGGGGTCTGATCACTACGATGTCCATTATTTCATAATCTTTTTGTGATACAAATATCTGATGCGGCCTTTCTTTTCCTTTCTCTCGATATATTATTTCATTCAACGAACATAGTTATATTTTTGCTTCTTTTCTTAGTTTCCCTTGTTACGCTTTTCCGATAGACGGCCCCGCCTACGATCTATACCCGATTATACGAACATATTGATTCTGTCAAAGCCTCATTCATAGACGAACCAAACTTGCGCCATTGCCAACCGAAACGAAACTATCACCATCATACAAAATTACTCATTCTCTTTTGTTAACAACAGCAACAACAATTATTGTGGCCTGCATTCTGCTGCCGAACCACAAACACTCGGACGCTGTCCGAACAGGGGACGTTCATCCAACCCATCAGTTATCGAGACTCAAAAGACTTCAGAACAGACAGTCCGGTAAAGGAGGTGCGCATAACTACCTAAGTATCCATAACCGCCGCTGTTCACTACCTTCATAATCTTGGGACGACAATTGAAACCTTGGCCGGACACATACACACAAACATAAGCCCGAGTATCGAGTTCAAGGGCCCATGCCTGGCGCATGTGTATCCGCCCCTCTTTCTCTTGAACATCCATGATTGTCAGAACATCACCATCACTCACTTGGATGTGACACCTATAAACTGACACTGTCTTGTCAATCACCAGAATTCCTGCCTAATACTTGAATCAGTCTTTCCTACTATACGGCAGTCTCTCACACAACTACTTTTCGAGCAGGTCTCTTCACTTTGCCTCTAATAGGGACTGACCATTATACACAACGCCCCTCACACCTTTTGCTGTTGATTGATCATCACCAAATCAAAGAATGGAACGCCAGCAGTCCTTCCCTCAAGATGACGACCAGAAGCTTGTTCGCTCTATATCAAAAAACGACCAGAGTCCTAGCCCGAGCAGCCAGAGTCCCCATTTGGATATTCCATCGCCATCTACAGCATCTACCATACCCCCAACGGTTGGTGCTTCAGATGCTGTCGAAGTTAAAGATTATGGTACTAAAAATATTGACACTGCCTCCAACGCTGCTTCAAATGACCCGGCCAAATCTTTGCAGCGGACTATTTCTTCTTTAGCCATGCCCCCACTCAACATCGACACTTCAAGACCTGACCTGCCGACCCCGGTAGCTACCGAAAACCGCCGGAGTGTACAATTTACTACAGACACTACTACCCACTCACGACAGCCCTCTTGGGACGACGGTGATGGATCGCGACACATTGGTTCCTCAATTATGAACAAGCTTAAGTCCCTGTCGTTACAAAGTCCCCGATCCGCCGCCACAGCCCCCGATAATGCCTTTGGCACTCTCAAAAACCCTAGTGCATCACAATCCCGCACATCCTCTCCGACAAGAACACCTCGCACCATTGGAGAAGCCGCTGAAAGTGATGCTGATGCCGATGCCGAAGAAACGGCCGACGAGGGGACTGGGCCCGAGGGCGACAAAAAGGCCAAGGCCAAGAAGAAGCGCAAGAGTCGGCGACCCAAGCTGATGGAGTGGGCTAGTACACCAAATTCATCAGGGCTAACGGGCCATAACGATATGCCTTCGGGTCCCCTTAGTGCTGGGATCATGGTGCACCACCACGGTAGTCTTCCTGGCCTTAATGAAGAGGCTCAACGGTGGGGCGCAGTTGTATCTGAAGGTGAGGGTCGTGAGCGACTTGAATCCAAGAAGGCGCGCGCTAAGCGTGGATCGGGATACTGGAAGTCGGACCGGGCCAGTGGAAATGAAGGAGGCTCTTCTCGAGCCCGGGGTCACATGCGCCGGTTGACGTCATTTGGTGGCGTGGTTGAAGGTGCTACCTCGGACTATGATGGTGCAGCGACACCTAGGCGTACAGCATTCTTTAGCCATGAACGCGCGGCGACTCTCGGTGCACAGGGCTGGAATATGGTGAAGAGCACTCTGAAGATGCTCCGATCTAAGCGTGACGACCGATTTAACATGTCGAAGTCGGCGGAGCTCATCTCAGAGCTGCAAGCGGGTGCCCCGGCAGCGATGCTTTTAGCGACGTACATGCAGCGCGATGAACACGGGAACAAGCGGATCCCTGTGTTGTTGGAACAGCTGCAGTTGACCATCACGGACAGCAAACATCGACCAGAGGATGATAGTGAGCGTCACTCTATCTTCACCATCTCTTTGATATACGGGTCTGGTCCAAGTTCCATGCAGTGGTCGATCACACGGACGTTGAGTGACATTTACCAGCTGCACTTGCGTTATCGTGTGAAGACGACGACTGGGCGCCAGGATGGCGTGCTCACCCGGTTCAAACAACCCAAATTCCCGTGGGCCATCTTTCCGTGGTTCCGTTCGTTCCGGTCTCACGGAGATGATAGCGAGGAGGAAGAAGCGGCTGCTGCGCCCAGCAAGGGCAAGGAAAAGGCTACAAATAATGGTGCGACGGACGGGGGCGCGTCCAATGATGCGCCTGGTGATGCACCACTTGATTTGCCGCCACCAATTCACGAGCAGAGATCACATTCTCACTCGCGATCTTACTCCAGGTCATGTTCGCATTCTCGCCAGCAGTCGGTCATCGGATTTACTGATGTTGAAGACTCTGGAGCTGAGGATAGGTCACGGCCTGAGGTTCTGCGTGCGCGCCATGTGGAGCGGCAACGTCGGGCACTTGAAAAGTACCTGCGGGAGATGATCAAGTGGCTCATGATTCGGCCCGACAGCAACCGCATGTGTCGTTTCTTGGAGCTTTCGGCTCTTGGCGTGCGGTTGGCAGCCGAGGGCAGTCACCACGGCAAGGAGGGATACCTTCATATCCAAAGTAGTAAGGGACTAGACTTTCGTCGTGTCTTGACGCCGGGAAAGATGATTGCTCGGCATAGTCGTAAGTGGTTCTTGGTGCGCCAAAGCTACATTGTTTGTGTTGAGTCTCCAGAGAACATGAATATCTACGATGTGTATCTGGTTGACGCCCATTTCGAAATCACTCACAAGCGTCAGAAGAAGCTTCTGGGCGGTAACAGCGGGCCTACAACACCGGCGACACCCACACCGGGTACTCCAGGCCTTGATTTGGATGACGATTCAGATCCCGAGAAGGCCACGGCGGATGTGAGCAGTGGCAAGCACCATCGCCTTACGCTCCGGACTTCTGAACGCAAAGTCAAGCTGTTTAGTCGTAATCACTCGGTGATGCAGCAGTTTGAGAACTCGATGCGGATGATGCTGTCGACGACGCCGTGGCACCAGCCAAACCGGTTCGACAGTTTCGGGCCTGTGCGGCAAAATGTCCATGCTCAGTGGTTAGTCGATGGTCGTGACTACATGTGGAATGTGTCTCGGGCTATAATGATGGCTCGTGATGTCATTTATATTCATGACTGGTGGTTGAGTCCTGAGCTGTACATGCGGAGACCCGCAGCCATCTCACAAAAGTGGCGTCTGGATCGACTTTTGCAACAGAAAGCTCAAGAAGGTGTAAAGATCTTTGTGATTGTTTACCGCAATGTTGAAGCGGCCATTCCCATCGACTCGACTCACACCAAATTCTCATTACTGAATCTGCATCCCAACATCTTTATTCAACGCTCACCACATCAGTTCAAGAAGAACCAATTCATCTACGCTCACCATGAGAAGTTGTGTATTGTCGACCATGATATCGCCTTCCTCGGTGGTATCGATTTGTGTTTCGGCCGTTGGGACTCGCCTCAACATCGCTTGACCGACGACAAACCAACTGGGTTTGAGCCAACTCTGGAGACGGAAGATGGCCCGGCAGCCCGGGTGGACCCCAGCAACTGTCAGATGTTCCCAGGCAAGGACTACAGCAACCCTCGTGTCCAAGATTTCTACCGACTTAACGAGCCGTATGAAGAGATGTATGACCGTTCCAGAGTGCCACGCATGCCGTGGCATGACGTGGCGATGCAGATTGTGGGACAGCCAGCGCGTGATTTGACCCGTCACTTTGTGCAACGGTGGAACTACATTCGGCGTGGACGCAAGGCTACGCGGCCGCTACCGTTCTTGCTGCCGCCACCGGATGCTAAGCCGGAGCAGTTGGCAGCGTTGGGGTTGACTGGAACTTGCGAGTTGCAGTTGCTGCGTAGTGCTGGAAACTGGTCGCTGGGTACGTCGCACACGGAGCATAGTATCCAGAATGCGTACATCAAGATGATTGAAGATTCAGATCATTTTGTGTACATTGAAAACCAGTTCTTTGTTACTTCGTCCGAGTTTGATGGCGTCAAGATTCTGAACCGTATTGGTGATGCTATAGTAGCTCGTGCTATGCGCGCGCATCACGAGGGACACGACTGGCGTTGTATCGTCATCATCCCGCTTATGCCCGGTTTCCAGAACACTGTTGACGATCCCGAAGGAACCAGTATCCGTCTGATTCTCGAGAGTCAATACCGCAGTATCAGCCGTGGTCGGCAGAGTATCTTTGGGCGGTTGACTGAGGCTGGTATCAACGCTGATGACTACGTTCAGTTCTTCAGTTTACGCCAATGGGGAAAATTGACAAGTGGTGTCTTGGTAACAGAGCAACTTTATATCCATGCCAAGATTATCATTGTTGACGACCGCGTGGCTCTGATTGGTTCGGCTAACATCAATGAGCGGAGTATGCTGGGTGACCGTGATTCGGAGGTTGCTGCCATTATCCGGGATACCGACATGATTGACTCGCTAATGGGTGGCAAGCCTTACCAGGTGGGCCGCTTTGCTCATACTCTGCGTATGCGTCTGATGCGTGAGCATTTAGGGTTGGATGTTGATGAGATTCTTGAGGAGGAGGTGGCTGAGCAAGAGCTTGCGTCAGATGAAGAATATGCTACGGAGACTGAGTCTATGATGAGTATTGGCGAGAATAGGCCCGAGTCTGCTGCAGCAGGGTCTCGTCCCTCTAGTTTTGCTGCTGCCGATTCTCCTTTTACTCCTACTGCTGCTGCTACCCCTGCTGCTGCTGCTACTGCTGCTACTGCTGCTACTGCTGCTACTGCTGCTGCTACCTCATCCCTTGCTGCCGCGGACGATATCCCGGAGCCAATGACTGCAGGTACTGATGCCAGCCGGGACTCGGTGTTTATTAACAACCGCGAGTTCCTGGCCAAGAAGAGTACAAGCTCTGATGATCATCATCACCATAGCCATGGCCATGGTGGGCAACGGTCTCGCCGGCCATCAGCTATAAGCACCTCGACACACCCGCCGCCGTCCATCTCCATCTCGACTTCTGCTGGGCCCTCGGGCGAATCAAAGTCACCCAAGAACCGGGGCCACAACTCCCAGCATCCTTTTGCTGCCGATATCTTCATGGCACCTGTCACTAAAAACTGCATGCGTGATCCCATCACCCCTTCATTCCTCGATAGCGTCTGGAACCGGGTTGCCTCCAACAATACCAGGCTGTATCGGTCCGTGTTCCGCTGTATGCCCGATAATCATGTCGAGACCTGGAATGACTACCGCGACTATACTGATTACGCTTCACGCTTCCGCGAGGACATGGAGCGTCGAGCAGCCGAGAACAAGCGGACCAGCATGGGCAGCGAACTCGGTGGACACATTTCCCATCCCGTCATCGACCTCAAGGCCGCCGCCCACAAGGCTCACGCAGCCCGCCTTAGCGCCATCATTCTGCCCCCCGAGAATCCGAACGTTGTCTCTGCATCAGAATCTAGTGGTCATGAAGACAAACGTCCCTCCAACCTCCGCGTACCGCTCAACATGGACACCGCCAGTGCCATTGCCGCTTCTGCTAGTGATTCTGCTACGAGTGTCGTCGACCGGCCATCCCCGGTTCTTCCAGCCGGTGATACGCCGTTTCCCCCTCTGGACCCGTCGATTACAATCCCACCGGCGACGCCCGATGATGAGCATCGGTCCCAGGAAAAGCGGGCGACGTTTTCAACGCCGACGAAACCTCCACAAACTGCCACGGGTGAGGCTGCTGGATCGACTCCAGGTGGTGTGTCGACACATAGCACTCAGAGGAGAAGGAAACGGACTAATACTAAGAGTAGTAAGAACCGTGGGGCGTTGGAGATTTTACCGCAGCCAGAGGCGGAAGAGTTGTTGGGGTTGTTGCAAGGAACGTTGGTGGAGTTCCCGCATGATTGGTTGTTGGCGGAGGAGAACAAGAGGAACTGGGGATACCAGGTGGATCATGTTGCGCCGTTGCAGATTTATATCTAGGCTCTTTTAATGACGCTTATAGGTTTAGAGAATTCTTCAAGTGATGTCTTTCGAGGGCATCATCTCCAAAAAATGCAAAAAATGCAAAAAAAAAAAAAAGAATTGTCGCAACGCTTTATAATACATACTGTTGACAAACTATGACTTGATGCTTTGATGATGATGTATAAAAATACAACGTGATAAACCTCTTTGGTTTCTTAGACTCTCTCGCTCACCCAAATCGCTCCCCGACATCCGGCCCGGATCACCCCCGTCAATAGCCAATGTGGATCCGCCTTCCGACTCTCATGATCCACCGCATGATCCAAATGCTCCAACTCCTCATCCCGAATCCTCCGCAAAGTATCCAACAACCCCCGAAACTCATCTCCCACTGTATACCCCTCCCTCTCCCACTCCTCCACCATGTCAATAATCTTCCGAATCTGATCATTATAATGCCCGCCAATCTCCGTCTCTACCGCTTCCGTGCACGCCATTGCCGCCTCCCGCCCCATCATTGCCGTCCCCCATCCAAGCGTCCTGGCCGCCACCGACCACAGTGGATACAGCGCTGTCGGCCGGATGCGATGCCGGGCGAGCATGTCTTGGAAGGTGGATAAGTGGCCGGCTTCTTGGTCATACATGTGTTTCATGAGGGGGCGGAGGTGGGGTTCACGGCGGAGGAGGGGGGGGGTTTGGGAGGAGTAGATGAGGACGGCGGCGAGTTCACCGGCATGGTTGACGCGGAGCTGAGAAGGGGGGTTGAGGTTGGTGTTAGTGGGAGGGAGGGTTGTTTTGTGGGGAGAAGGAGGGACTTACGGCAGAGGAAAGGAAGTCTTTTTGAGATTGGGTGAGAGGTTTGCGGGGGCCGGGGGGGTTAGTTGAGGAGGTGGCCGTGGTGGTGGTGGTAGTGGTGGTGGTGGTGGCCATGGACCGAGTGAAGGTTTGATGAGCCGAGGCCCGGAAGCGGATAAGGGCACGAGTGGAGGACATTGTAAAGCAATAGATGGATATATATACGTCCCATGAACTTGTGGTGAAAATAAGATTATAAACCGTTTAAATAATCCATTTTATAATCGTTCATTAGCATCGACGTCACCATCGAACAACAAGCTCGACCAATTGAATAGCTCAATGTGGATCCTTACCTTCCTAATTCGTCCCATGCACAGCTGACGCGGGCGGACAACGATGCCCTGGCGTTTATGAAAATTCTAGCCAATCAGATGCTGTAATTGGCCTTCAGCCTTGTCTCTCTCTCTCTCTCTCCTTTCTGCCCTTTTCGCCTTTTGCGAGGCTGAATATCCTCGACAACGGTGATTGTGATTTCGTCCCCTTCAAGACTGAAATATCTTTTCCTTTGTTCAATAACAACAAGGAACAATCTAATTTCATTCTTTCAACTCTTGTTTTTGTCTCTTCATTTTCCCTCTCCATCTAATCCACCACCTCGCGCCGACTCCAAAAAAAAAAAAAGAAAAGGCACAACCTCGTTATTCGTCGCGCATCACCATCTTTAAACATCACTCACACAAGCTTCAGATCGCCATGTCTGAAATCGATGATGAACTCCTCGCCCTGGCCGGTGGTGGCTCCGATGGAGAAGATGGCTCCATCGGCAGCGCGTCTCCCGCCCACCACAAGCGCCGCCGCTCGCGCACCCGTTCGCAGACTCCGGTTCGCAAGACTCGTCGCACCGACTCTGATGAAGAAGAGGGTGAGGCTCGGTAAGCCTTTCTTTTTCCACCTCATCTCTGCCAACTCTCTTGTGGCTTTGATCCATTTATGACGGCCCCTCTTTCCATGAACCAACCTGCTAATGCATTGCCAAACCACAGCTCCTCCGCTCCCGGATCCCCAAACTCTCAAGCTTCCGCCCCCATGGACGAATCCGATAGCGACGCCTCCGTTGTCTCCCATGGCAGTATCTCCCGCGAACCCCTCGTCGACCGCGAATACCCCTTTGAAGGTCTCTACCGCTCCGCCGCTGAAAAGCGCAAAATCATGTCCCTCGTCGAAGTCGAACGTGAAAGCATTCTCGCCGACCGTCGTAACGAAATGCAAACCTACCGCCAAAACCAAGCCCTGGCACAAATGGCTGCCAAGCGGCCGAATGCTGCCGATAATAAGCGCGGTAAGCGGTCCGGTGATATGGATGTTGCCTCGGAGGAGGAGGAGGAGCCAAAGACCACAAGGTCTAATCGGTCAAGGACGGGGGCCAAAATGGATGAATATCGGCGGGCGCGTGCTGATAAATCGGATCGCATGCGCCGGTTGAAGGAGGATAATGAGCGGGGCTCACGACGTCGGTACGATGATGCAGAATCTGATGAGGAGGCGGATTGGCGGAGACGATCGCCAACGCCAGAGAAGAAGAAGCAGTCGGTGCGGCGCGAGCCTCTTTTGGTTGATTTTGAGAGATTGCGCATTGGCCGGACGGGTTTTGGGCAGATTTGCTTCAAGCCTGGGTTTGAGGAGGCAGTGGTTGACTGCTATGTGCGTGTTCTGGGAAAGCCTGATCGTTCGAGTGGCCAACAGCATTACCATATGCTCAGCATCAAGGGTATTTCAAACGGGAAGCCGTATGCTCTTGAGGATAATCAGGGTTCTACGCAGATTGTGACGGACCAGTACGTGTTGGCGGGTATTGGGAAGAAGACGGAGTCTTATCCATTTGTAGCCATTTCTGATGGCCGTTTCACCGAGGTAAGGCATATATATATATATACATGTCTACTTGTCTACTTGTATTCCCTCTATGATGTTTTTTTTTTTTTGCTAACAATGATAATTACAGGCTGAACTTGGTCGCCACCAGGATGCCCTAGGTGACAACAACCTCAATGTCCCTCGCCTTGCCGTACTCGAAGACCGTCTCTCTGTCCTCCGCAACCTCGTCAACTACGAACTCAACAACAAAGAAATTACAGAAATGGTCGAACGCAAAAACCAACTCCGCCGCCGCGTCGACCCCGCCCAACGCGAAGTTCTCCAACGCGCTATTATTGAAGCCGAAGAAGCCGGTAACCATATCCTCGCCCGTCAGCTCCAGGAAGATCTCGACGCCCTCGGTGCCGTCACCGGGCTTGCCTTCCGCAGCAATGCCTCTAAGAACGCCCAGCAGCTGGCGCCGGGAGCCCACAAGTCGCAGCAGGAGAGGCTGGCGGAGCTGAATCGGATTAACCGGAAGAAGAATGTGGATAATGTGCGGAGGGCGCAGTTGAAGGAGAAGATGCGGACGAGGGAGTTGGAGGCCAAAGCGGCAAGGGGTGAGATTGTGGTGGAGGATTTGTCGAGGCGCTTGAAGACCAAGGCACGTTTTGTGCATGATGTTACAGATAAGGAGAATGGGTTTAGTAAGAAGGAGGAGGTTATTGCTGGTGGGAAGGCGGGTGATGTGGAAGCGCAGCGACGGGCTAGAGATAGTGAGAAGGCGTGGAGGATGGCGAGGCCGGCGGTGGTGGATTCAGGGATTCCGATGGTGCATCGGCCGGTGACGGAGGATGATATTATTGTGAGTTTGGATTTGGGCATTGTTGTGGAGCTTTGAGGAAGAGAGGGATATTGAGGTTTGGGCGTTTTGGGTATGATTTTATTGGTCTTTTTTTTTTTTTTCTTTTTTTTTTCGTCTTTAGAGTTGGTGGTTTTGTTTGATTGATTTTGGCATCCTTTACTTTATATATTACATATCTGTAGGTACAATACAGGCATGTATCAGTCATAATAAAAGATGAAAAAGAAGAGTGCAGTCAGTACATGTGGAATTTCAGTCCATGACAAAGTAAATAAAACGTATATAGCATATATCAATCAGTATTGGGTAAATCAAACACTGTACACAACAGTATCGAAACAGCGAACAATGGAGTGTCGTCTCACAGGACGGCGCCTCCGGGTATATATATCCGAGGTGAAAACCCCAGACCTTTGAAAATATACCCTCCACGTTAACACTGGAGGCACACTAACCCCCCACTGACTTCTTCCTCCCCCTCCTTATTCTTGCTTCTCTCCCTTCTGCTGCTCCGTCTTGACCGTCACCTTCCCATACCACCCCACCACTCTCATCCCCCGACTCGCCACCCTCATCAACATCTTGACAAGCCACGCCTTGAACAACCTCCCGAAATCCACCTCGGGCGCCACCCTCGCCATCTCATCCTTGTCTTCCCCCGCCATGACCGCAATCTCATTAAACAACTTGGGATCATCCGTAACCACCGCATCCACACCCCCCAGTTTCTGCCCCACCAAGCTCGCATTCTCCACGCACCATCGCATCCATGCCCGGTCGTTCACCGTCCACGCAAACACCGCCGTGTCGGCCAATTCATTCTTGGCCGCCTGTGAGAGACCAACCAGTGAGGTACACAAAAGGTTTAGGGCGGTGTGCGGCGCTGAGGGGAGGATGGCGCTGAGGGCATAGGTGGGAGTTAGGCTGATGTGGGCGAGGGGGAGTGTCGGGAGATATTCGCGGGCGATCTCCATGTAGGTGGGTTTCCAGCAGCCAAGGAAGATGCGACGGGACCAGGGGTTGTGGGGGGAGGGAATGTAGCAGAGGATATTAGCAATGGCTTGGAAGAGGGCTTGGGCGTCGTCGTGAAGCTATAATCAAGGGTTAGCCATATATGTAGCATTATTAGGGTTGGTGATACAAGATCCTTCAAGACCTTCTTACTTTGATGTCGAGGATTAACCAGATTTCGGAATGCTCGGGCTCAGCCAAATACTCGAGCAATTCTTGTAGGCTTGGAATAGGCACATGCGGAGCCTTGATAGTGTTGAGCTCCTGCAGTTCAGAAAAGTTCAAATCGGAGACTTTTTCGGGACGGCCAAAGCAGCGTTGGAGGTCAATGTCGTGCGCGAGGACGACGACGCCGTCTTTGCTGAGGTGGACGTCTGTTTCGAGGGCGTGAGCGCCGGCTTCCTCGATGGCGCCGCGGAAGGCGGACATGGTGTTTTCGGGGTAGGCGGCGGAGTAGCCGCGGTGGGCGACGGCTTGGGGGATCATAGTGGAGGCGTTTTTGGGATGGGGGCGGGCTTTGGCCCAGAGGGCTAGAGAAGGAGGGGCGTTAGCATCGTAGGGGATATCCCATGGGCGGGCCATTTTTTTGTTGTGCTGAAGGGTAATATGAGCGGTGATGGTGGTGGTAGGAGGAGAAGGTAAGTGAAAGTGGATGAATAAAAATAGATAGTGTATCGGTAAAGAAGAAAAGACGAAATGGAATAAGAGTATTTTCAAAGGAAAAAATAAAGCAGCAAACTTCATTCTTCTATACGTCTTTGAAACCAACCAATGCCACACACAATTTGATCATACTAGATCAACGCCCCCCCCCTTCACTCCAAAAAAAAAAAAACCTCCCCCGGGGGGCCGGAAGCTTATGCTTGTATCAACACAACCAGTAGTGGGGCAGTGAGGCTCAGGAAAGAAAAAAAACATGAAGCTGGAGTGCCGAGACATTCCATATATGGCCATGATTTGATAGGGATACGCCCGTCCTCCTTCTGGAGATCTTCCCTTGCTCGGCTCATTTTGGAGGGGACGATCACAAGCCAACATGTGAAGATCTAAAGTGAGATAAATGTTGATGGATAGAAACAAACAAACCCACAAACAGGAATAAAAGAAATAACAGGAAAAAATAGAGAAAAGAAAGGATTGACAAGCGAGGTTGTTGGAATTGTGTGTCACCGTGATTTGAGCGGTGACAGTTGGCAGAAACAGCAGCTAAGGGTTATAGACTACAGAGAACCCCGATGTAGGTAATGAAGGGGTTGTAATTTAATGATATGGGGATGTGGAATTTGGGAATTTGATTACTGGACTTGGGCAAATCTCGCGGGGCTGGTGTGCTTGATTTCCATATCTTACCAAGAGAAAGGCGCAAACACTGGTGAGCAAAGAGAAAAGTAAGCAAAAGCAAGAGTTTCTTTGTTTGGTGAAACTTTGGTTCTAGGCTGCAAGGAGGAAAGCTTGCATATATCAAGGGATGTGGTGTAAAGGGAAAAAAAGGCTTGGTTCTGGAGGATGATGTTAGTGTTTGTGTGAACGGGTCGAGGATTGACGATATGGTCATTGCTTCAGCCTAGAGTTCTCCCAAGCTTTGCGGTTCCTCCCCGTAAATGCCGGGATTCAAGCCCTTACTTTTTCTTCATTATTGTTTTTTCTCTATTCTAGTATTCTAATGGTTCCATGGTTCAATGGAACGGTAATCGAGTTCCCAAGGGTCGTTGGTTAGTGGTTATCCTAGTGATTACTCTCCCCGAATCATGCCGTCCCAGGCTCCCACCAACCCGGATCACAAACAAAGATATCTGGGTCCAAGTGTTACTGGGTGTTAGCAAGAATGAAGTCAAAGTGTATAACAAGTTTTACTAGGTCCAAATTAGAAGCTTACTAGCTCCCGGGGAAGCCTACATTCAGATTCTCTTGTTCCGGACATATCATGCTTACCTAATCTATATATCTTGGTGGTCACGTGCCTCGACACGTGATATAAGTCAAGAGGGAAGTGGGATGAATGAATCGATGTATTTTCTTTGACATGTGAAAGATGAAAAGCTCAAGAGCGATGTTATTATATAATAGTAAAGGAAGAAGCTAGGGACAACTTGATCCTACATATATATAGCGAACAGGTCATTGCGAGGTTTCAGTTCCGTTTGGTTGGATTTGAGGATAGCATGTGAAAATGGGGGAAGAAAGAAGGAATCGATTATATATATTGAAATGTCAGAGTGATGTTGTCTGTGTGTCGTGATGGTTATATACAACAAGTGCTGTATATCTTAACCCCAAGTACAGTCAACTGCTTCACGAGATTCTCAAGTATCAAATCGCCTCTCACTTCTCGTTCTTGCTTAACCCAATCACGCTCCATCGTCTCACAAATATCACATGAAAAAATTAAAAAAAAATTAAAAAAATAGAAACAAGTTCCCCCTCCTGTCCTCCATTCAACACACTGTTGCATTGGCCAACAAATGACATCTGATTTTCACATGTCAGAAGAAAAGAAGAACTTGGCCAGTCTGAATCCTCAAACAGCAGAAAAGAAGGTGAGAAAAGAAGAAAAAGACAAAAATGGCAAAACAGTCTAGGCCCAACGGGTGTTGACCTCGATCAAGGCTTCGTATATGAACTCGTTATCCTTTTGTAAGCTTGGCAAAGATATCTTCACGTCATCTTCACTTGCGGCTTTATCCTTTCTTTTTCTTTCTTTTAGTCACATGTTTTCTGCTGCTCGTTACTGGGAAAGTATCCTGATAACTCGGCAATATGATTGATGTTTTCAACTTGGTATGCTGTGCTGCTGTGCTGTGCTGTAGCGTGTGCTGTTTTAGGGTGAGATGAAGAGCAAATAAACAGGATATACTTGTTGTTTGGCTTGTGAATAATGACGAATTCAAGTTCTTTTGCCGAGGTTTTTATTTTATTTTTCAAAACTTAAATGGCTAAATGATATCATTGTCACGATTCAATATCCCAAACTAGGTCAAAAATAGGGTTACATAGCACACGAACAACCCTGTGCGATAGCCTCGGTGTGGGGTCCACTTTTACCACTCACCGAAGAGATTCCGCGATGAACAGTTGGCTGGGAAACAATCAAATCGATTGCAAATGCAACAAATAAATGTCGCTCTTCCAACATTTCCATTTACACATCCATCATCACAATTGCCTTGTGTCTATAATCATATTTAGTCCAATGTCTACTCCATCAACCCGATAAAAAATCTCCACTTTGCCGGGTTCCCACTCGGCGACTCGCCCCCGATCCACGGCCCTCGAACAACCATCCCCCACAACCCCTCACAAGAGCCATCTATATTCCTCACCAACGGGCGGCCTCCCATAATGGGACCTCACGGCTCATTTGACCGCTATTCCCACTCCCATCACTCCCACGCTGACTCTCCGAAAAAGAGCATCTGCCCTTTTGTCCCTCCCGCCTTTGACCATGAAGCTAGCGACCAAATCACCGTCCCGGGCCGCGTCGGTTCCGCTACCATCTCCCCTTGCGGTCGTGACATTGCCCTCGCCTCGTAAGCCACCACCTACCATGTCTCCACCGCCCCCCCCCCAAAACTAACCATTGCCTCTACAGCCCCGACGGCCTCAGTATCATAGACCTCGATCGACCATTCGCCCTTCCGCGGAAACTGAGCACCCATGGAATGCCCTGGCTTGTCGTCGACGCACAATGGTCGCCATTTGCTAGCCGTGACTACTGGGTTGTTTCCACGGCAAACCATCGCGCCTTGGTCTGGAATCTGAACATGAAGGAGGACTCTGTCACCGGTGCTATCGAGCATACGCTCCAGGGCCACTCTCGCGCCATCACCGACATCAACTTCTCGGCCCACCATCCCGATAATCTGTCGACCTGCTCGGTAGACGGCACAGTCCACTGTTGGGATCTCCGGAGGCCGCGGCAGCCGGTTATGACCTTTTTCGATTGGTTTGCTGGAGCGACGCAAGTCAAGTATAGTCGTCAGGAATCTCACATTATTGCATCCGCACATGATCGCTGGCTGAGGATATGGGATGATCGAAAGTCTTGTGAACCGGTGCAGTCCATCTTGGCCCATAATTCCAAGATTTATGGTATTGATTGGAATCGTATCAAGAAGGACGAGCTGATTACGTGTTCACTGGACAAGACGATCAAGTTTTGGGATCTCGGGGCCGACGATTACAGTATGCCGAAGCATGTGATCCAGACCATGTTTCCGGTTTGGAGAGCGAGGCATACGCCGTTTGGTGGAACCGGTGTTATGGCGATTCCACAGAATGAACCGGGAGACATGTATCTATATGATACGCCGCGGGATCCCTATCAGCCCGACAAGGAGAAGGGCGGCGAGGGCAAACGGGAAGAGGCGGGACAAAGTCGCACGCTGACCCGGACTGAGCCAGTGGCTGTGTTTGCGGGACACGGACAGAACAAGGTCAAGGAGTTTCTATGGCGGGCCCGCGGAGCCATTGACGATGATGGCACCGACCGCCGGCAGTTTTCTCTGGTGTCTTGGGGAGAAGATAACATTTTGCGGATTCAAAAACCCGATGCATCAACCTTGGAAAAGGTCGGCTGGAAATACGGCTCCCGGCTATCCACGAACCTCCACGTGACCCGCAAGGGCGCCACATACAAGACCTTTACCACTGTTGATGACAGCAGCGCCCGAGATACCCGCGTTGCTCCCACCATGAACGATTTGCGTCCCCGCGGCCCAGAGATTAGCCTTGGCGGTGGACTAACCGTTGGCTTCGGCGAACAGCTACGGTCAAAACGCAAGGGGATGAAGGCACGGGGGACTGCCATGACGACTAATAGCCGAAAGTCAGATAGCTCGCACATTGGCTGGATGAAGGGTGTACAGCTGACCAAGCGAAAGTCTCATAGTGGCCACGGGATGTACCGGGATGGGATGCGGCGGTTCAGTGCCAAGGATGCAGTGTACGAGACGGACGAGGAATGGGCTGAGTCGGAGACGATCCGGGATGAGGTAATTCGGATTGGACGGGAGTTGCCCAAGTTGGGGTGGGAGCGGGTGGTTATTGATGACGAGGCGGAGCAAAAGGCGATTACAGTTGGTTTGCAAGGGCCGTGGGGGAAGAAGAAGGAGTTGATTTACTTTGAAGTGCACATTCTGATTCCGCCGGGATATCCAACCGAGGAAGCACCCGTGTTTGCCATTGACTCGACCATCTTTATGGATGCCGAGACCAAGGCCGAGTTGGAGCGAGACATCCATAACTTGGCCGTGAGGTTTCAAGAACAAGGCAAGAACTCGCTGCACTTCATCTTTTCATATCTACTGGGCGATGTCGACTTGGCCAGTAGCACGAGGCTATTCAACAGCATTCACGATCTCCACGATCTTGCCGACCTTGGCGGGGATTCCTCTAGCGACGACGATAACCGTCACGACAACGATGACAACGACGACAACGACGACAACACGACCATGATGCGCGCGAGCTCGACTTTCATGTCAACCGATCTGACGACCAACACATTCAACGGCATTGGAAGTAGTACGGCAAACATCAACCAAACCTCGGTCCCCCTTGACCGAAGAACTTGTGGCGCTCGCTTCTCTCATGACGGCCGCCTCGTCTGCTTCTTCCCCACCCACGAAGAGAAAACCCGGGCGATATTCCTCGGAGCCACCGATGCCTCTCGGGACCGAAAAGCTGCTGATCCGTATTCGTTCGGATTTGGCCGCATGAACTTTGAGTTGCCATTGCGGCCGCGCATCTCGGACTTTGGGTCGGATTCTGATGCGGACGGCTCAAGTGAGGAGGCATCAGAGGTTGAGTCGTGGTCAAGTAGTGATTCAGAGTCGACGTCAATGAATAAGATGAGCTTGTGGTATCAGCCTTCGGGACGCTTGAGGATGGCCTGGAGTGAGTCACATAGTGTGCATTCTTCGGGTGGAGGCACTGGCACCGTGAATGGCACGGGAGCCGGGAGACGACGGGGCGGTGGACGGCCGAAGAATATTGTGGTCTTGCATGATTTAAAGGGCTTATTACCGTCAAAGACAAAGTATGCCAAGTACTATCGGGTCTACGGCGAAGATGTCTGCAGACATAACGCGGATATTGCCGAGCGATACGGCCGGGACTACGAATTGCGGGATGTTTGGCTGTTTTGTTCATTATTACTACGAAAGGGAATACCGTTGGAGAAGACGGTGCCGTTGTATGGTGGAGCTGGAGTTAGTGGGGGTCGCGGACAGCAGAGTCCGGTGTTGGTAGTGGCGAAGCAGGTGGCGGCTGCCGAGGGTAAAGAGAAGCCGGAAGGTGGTGGCCTGTCGACTAGGGTTCGCTGGGGTTCACATCCGATGGCTCGTCAAGTTGTGGATCGTCTTTTTGAGCATTTTGAACGCAATGCTGACGTACAAATGCTGGCATTACTTTCATGTATTTTTGTGGAGCCATCTTTGGATGATTCCCCGGAGAATACGGCAGCTCAGTTCCTTGATGCCGAGTCATTACGGCGGAGTAACGATGCACCGTTGGCATTTAAAGCTCCCGGATTTGCACTGCCATTCTACCAGAGCACCGAAGCCTTTTGGAGCAGTAAATTCAACAGCAAAAAACGCCCGGACTGGTCCCTATCGGCCCGCACCACCCACGCAGCCCCGACCCCCCTCCGCATGTCCGGGTCCCACTTATCAGAAGATGCCCTCTATAATCCCGTTGGCTCCTCGGAACAATATCAATCGGCCCTTCAATCGCAAGTGACGTCTCGTCCCGCATCTATTGGCGGGACTCCACCGACCCAAAACTCTCGCGATTACCAATATCGTGAACTCCCCGGAGCCGCCGACTGGTCATCGTCACAAGCCCAAAGCACTACGCAAAGTCTCTCGGCATCACCAAATACTCGAGGCTTCTGGAAAAACAATGCAAATAATGTTGCCGCGCAGATTTCGGCACATATTCATTTCCCGCGGGCCATTGCCACCGCCATTTCCTCGAGTCCGCCGAATATCCGCAAGGGACCAAAGGAGAAAGAAAGGGGAAGTCTTGAGAATGTCGGGTCGGCGGACGGTGAAAAGGCTACCGGTTCTAGTGGTGGGAATGTTACTTGGGGGCCGGATACGGTGATGGCGAATATCCAAGCCGGCCGGGCCAGTGGGAGCATGTCGGATGATGGATATCGTGGACGGTTTGACGATCGGGATGAAGTTGCTAGTCGCGCGTGGAAATACAGGTTGGAGGTTCCTACGGTGGTGGATATCATGGTTGAGGATCAGACAATATTCGATGATGATAATGTTGGCGACGGAGTTCCATTGTTGGGTCCGGGTAGGAATCATTTATATGAAGCATATCGGAGAGGGTATGCAGAGTTACTTCAGATGTGGCAGCTGCCATTGCAACGACTAGAGATTCTCAAGTTCAACAACCTGCACAGACTCCCGCCTCAAGTTCCACCCAAGCATCCGTTGATAGAGGCTGAATTACCAGCAACACCCCGGGCCCTAACTGCTCCGGACACACTGACTCTCAACGTCACCGGCCGTTGCCGCATCCACGAAACCCCGCTTCGAGCCCTCAACGACACCATCCTCTATACCAACCTTACCACTGGGTCCAACACTCCGCTAACCGGCGGCGCCGTCGGCACCTGCGACCGTTGTGAAATCCCCCAAAAACAACTCCGCTGCGTCTACTGCCTCGAGCCCCTCGTCGCCCTCTACACCGCCTGCCTTGCCTGCAGCTGCACCGCCCACGACACTTGCCTTGCTGAATGGCATGCCGCCGGTGAAGAATTCTGCCCCGCCGGCGACGACTGCAACTGCGTCGAAGAAGCCAGCAATGGCCAAATCGAATCGTGGACTGCTATTGCCACTGTCCTTGGCATCCGGAATGCCCGACGAGGAACCATGTCGTTGGGTGGAGACTTTTCAACGGCATCTCCGGCGTTGATTCGTTCGGGGACCTTTTATGAGTTGCCGAGGGGGAATATTCAGGGTCCGGGACAGGGGTTGGGGTATGCGGCGGATGACACGTGGAGGGTAGAAGAGAGGAAGGGGGGGAGACGGACGGCGAGGGCGAGTATGGGAGCGCAGGAAGGGAGAGCGGGGAGGGCGACGTTTAGGGCGGGTGTTAAGAGGGGGGGAACTTGGGGGATGGGACGGGCGGTTTTGGAAAACGATGATGAGGAGGATGAGGAGGAAGTGAAGAATAGGGGGATGGAGATGAAAAAGGTTGGGGTGGGGTCGGGATTGAGGAGGTTGGCAGAGAGGAGTGTTTGTGATTTGGGGGATTTGGCGGGAGGAGGGAGTAATGTGTTACCTGGACGTCGGACGTAGAGTGTCTGGTGGCCGGGATAGCCGATGTGGGGCCGGGGTACCGGAGTGGGGCCGAAACCTCACACATGTACATATGTATATACACAACATCAATGACAGTAAAGTCTTGAAACAAAAATCCATGTCTGAACAAATTAACCAACTCTTTCTAAGATCTAAAAGCCTGCACAATCTCATGCAACTTATCAATAACCACGGGCGCCAAACTCCCCAAACTCCCCTCAATAATCCTATCCATTGTCCTAATGGCCTCCTCCTCACTCAAATCCAAATGAAACCTCTCCCTCACCTTCAACACCGCCTTATCCGGCTCCAACCGAATATCCGGAATATTAGCATCCACCATCAATCCAAACAAATTCAATATCAAATTCGACTGCTTCCGCAACGCCGTATACGCCAGGAAACAATACTGCTTAAACACCCGATAATTCTCCGACTGTGGACCTCCCATTGCGTCAATCATCTCCTTGGATACCTTCATAACAGGTGCAAATGGCTTCGGGTCATGGCCAAGGATAAAGCCAAAGTCAGCATGGAAGAAGTGACCGTCGGGGGCAAGCAGGAGGTTATCGAGGTGGCGGTCACCGACACCGAGGATGTAGGTGATTACGCAGTAGCCGGCGCAGGATTTGATATATGTCTCGAGAGTTTCAGGGCGGATGCCGAGGGGGGTGGTGGGGTCGGGTTGGTGTTCGCGGAGGTAGGTTAGGGCGGGGTTCGTTTTGTATTTGGAGGCGATGCTTTGGAAGCTGACGGATTTGACGAACTGGCTGGCGCCGGCGGAGGCGCTGGTGGCGAGGATTTTGTAAGGGGATAGCTTTAGGTCGACGTTTTCCTTTTGCAGGAGTTGGTCCATGAGAGTGATGATTTGGATGACTAGTTGATCTTGCCGCAAGTCATCTCCCGTCTTGAAGATGATCGAATACCGTCCGCCCGTTGTGGTCTTGAAGGTAACTTTGATCGGACACAAACTCGACTTGAAGACCAATGTATCCTCTGGAATCACTCCCGTAACCTTGACCTCGGGATCCAACGGCAACGCCACTGGGGGATCAATAACCATCAACTCGTTCTTGGCATCTCCCAAAAACACCTTGACTCTCTCAATCTTCCTCGGAATCGACTCACTCGACATCTTCACCTCGGTCGAAATCTTACTCAGGATCGTCACCAGCTCCGCCTGTCGTCTTAGCTGCGTCCGCTGCTCCGTCCCACCGGGCTCCTTCACCATCGCCGCCATGAAATCGTAGGCAACCTTTCGGTAGATACTCCGGTTGACCTCCCCCTGCTCGGGACTATTATCATCACACTCCACCATGAGATACCAATAAAAGTAGTTCCCCAACTGGAAATTCCTCGCCGCCCGCGAGATCAAAAACTCGGCCAACGACGAGTCCCTCTCCCCGTTCGCCACCGCCACTACTACTGCCGGTGTCCCGGGGGCTGTCTCGGTACTCGGTGTCGGAGTGTCGGGGATATGCTCGTACTTTAAAGCCTGCACCAACTGCAACAAATACAACTGCAACTCCGCATCCTCAGCCTTCCGCAACCGCTCCACGGCAAACGCCCGAACAATCGGGCTTTCAAATGATGGCCCGAATAGCTCCAGGGCATCGTCGACATCGATTTCCGTCCAGCGGGATAACAACTGCTCGGCCTGTTTGACCTCGGATGTCTCTGACCAGTTGACCGACTTGACAAACTTTGTCAATGCGCGCTTGTCACGAGTAAGATGGTAGCGGAATTTCCACACCAAGTCGGCTTGTTCCGAGGATAAGGCTTGTGTTGGCGGGTAGGAAAGGATAGCGTTGAGTTCATCGCGGACCTTGGCGTTGGGCTTAAGATCCTTGTCGAGGATTCCATTCCGATGGGCAGATCGGAAGAGCCGGCGGTGTTTTGCTTCGACTGGATTATCACGGCCAATTTCAGGGTCGTAGACTTTGAAGAGAGGCCCAGATGATGCCAGATGGGCATTCTTTCCGATTCCTTTACTGATGCCGGGTCCATATTGCACTTGTGGCGGGGGTCGCCGAAGCACGGGAGTCTGCGAGTTGAGAAACTGATGAGATGTCCTGGGTGGCGGAGGGTATTTGTGATCGGCAAAGACGACGGGAAAGTTGAAGCGGGAGAGTTCAATGTTGAGGTAGTATCTTGACGGTGAAGCTCTATTGTCGGAGCTGGCGGCGTCGGTGAGTCCCATTCTTTTTCGTTGAATGACGTTGGCGTGATGTTGCATCATCTTTTTCTCGTAGCCCCGGAATACCAGCTGATCCAGCCAATCGACTTGTGCCAGCTCGGAACTCTCGTGCCGCTTGAACAGACCCTCGATACGGCTCATCTCCTCGGCTTCCTTGTCCAACACGGGATCGCCGGTGCCAGTGGTCTCCATGGGCGGGTTTGATATCGTGGTCGAGTTATCGTTTCCGTCAGCTTCAACGTGGCGATGCACGAAGCACTTTTGGCGGCCTTGTTGTAGTTGGTTATCGGGTGCGAAGAGGCGAAAGGTGGTACCGCCAAAGGGGACGGCATTAGACGGGGCGGATTTATTAGCCGAGGTGGCGGCGTGATCCCAGAGAGTGATTGCTATTTGGGCGTTGCTGGAAAGGTTTTTGTATTTTATAGGGAGAGTGAGCCACTCGTTCCATCTACAATTGACACAATCGTTAGTGTCTCTGATCCGTAAAGAGACTGCCTAGTGGTTGGGGGCAATACCGTCTCTCAGACTTGAACGGTTTATAGGCCGTCTGCATGGGCACAGCCAGCGGTTTTGATCCGGCAAAGACCTGCACGACGACAAAGAGATCGGAATGTGAGCTGACATTGGCGCCGGTATGTCGTAGTTGATCGTTCTTGAGGAGGTCCGAGAATGCGGGGGCGGGTTCGTCGCCTTCGAGGTTTATTCTTGGAGAGAAGATGGCTAGTCAGTATTGACAAGGTCAAGTCGAGCTAGAGGAGACCAACGTACATGCGGAGTCTAAGGTCAAGATCCAAGGATGGACTTGTTGCAAAAGTAAACGGCTCCATCATTACTGTATCTGTCGTCGTGATCAATCAGTGAATGGCGGGGTCTGTGTCTGTGTCTGTGTCCAAGGATGCGCCAAGGGTTATAGAATGAGGAAACAGTCGAATCGGATATCATCAATATAAAAGAAAACAAAGAACAGTGAAAGAAAAAGAAAGGAAAATGAGATTCTCGGACTGAATAAATCTGGGTTAGTTGCGGCTTGGTCTTGGAAACGGTGACGTCGGTCGCAATCGCGAGGGAATCAATCGACCAAGTTGCTTCCCTGGTCATTTGACAGCTGGCAGCTGGCAGCTGACACTGTCCGGCAGCAAGCAGTGAATAACCCTGATTGGTTATTAAACCCTAGACTAGAGAGAGTACGTACTTTCCTGATTAGGTTTGAGTGCAAATGCCTGAAATCACGATAGAAGTCGGGTAAAAGACTTTGCACTTTACAACTACAATCTAACGCTTCAAGATATTGCCTTTTTTTTTTTTTTGGTCCATTACATCTGATCTTCAATCCTTATAATCTCCCATCTCATCCTTTCTATTGTCCCGCTCCACGGTCATTCGAGCCTCTGGCTCATACTACACTACACTACCTACCTACCGCCATCAATCATGCACCCTCGCCCCTCCTCCACTGCCTCTGGCAAACGCCTCCGTACGGCCTCCCTTGCCCCTAGCGATTCCGACGATGATCCCACCACCATCTACGACCCTGACCAACCCATCACTGAACGCCGACGCCTTCAACGCCAACTCCGCGACCTCAACCTCCAACTCTCCGAAAATGACTCCTTTTTAAAGGAAGGCAACACCGGCCTCTTGACCGTCCTCGAAGAATCCAATGCCATCAACCGGGCCATCCGCCAGACAACCGAGGCGGCCATTGACTCAAAACTGCAGGTGACGGTGGCCGACCTGCTACACCGGAAGACGGTATCCCTGATGCAAGGGTCGACCGTCGACGGGATAGACGTGGATGACTTCATTAGTAAGGTCCGCGAGTTTATGCGCAAGGGGGAGGACGCGGGACGGCCGGGGTGGGTTCAGCTGGGGCAATTTGCGGCGCTGCCGGCGTCGGGGCGAGCGGCAACGGCGGGGTTCCTGTTGGGGCCGTTACATGCAGAAAAGAAGGCGCGAAAGGTGGCAAAGAGGAGTGCGCCATTGCAGACGAATCGGATGGTGGAGACACGGCCAGAGGTGTTGAATATGGAGGATTTGGCCTCGCTGGATAATGATTTGACGGTTATCTGTGCGCAGGTACTGCGGACGTTGAGTGAGACGCAGGCGGAGATTCAGGATCGGCTGGAGGAGTTGATTTCGGAGGAGGCGGGTGAGGAGGAGAATATTCGGTTGATGCATTCGATGGGGTTGCGGGCTACGGGAGGAGTTGACTTGATGCGGTTTGTGGTGAATCCCAAGAGTTTTGCACAGACGGTGGAGAATATTTTTTACCTGAGTTTTCTGATTCGGGATGGCAAGGTAGGTGTGGAGTTTGATGATGACGGGATTCCGAGTGTGGCGCCGGTGGAGGCGGAGGATTATGGGGCGAGGACGGGGGCGGATGCAAGACATCAAGTGATTTTTACGTTGGATGAGGGGACTTGGGCGGATATTGTAGAAGTTCTGGGGATTGAAGAGGGGATGATTCGACATCGGGAGGTTGAGACGAGAGCGCCGGGGGCTACAGAATGGTATTCTTAGGGGTTCATTGAGAGGCTAAGGGATAGTTGAAGATTACAATTATGATGTGATGAGATTTTGACACGTTTATGTGTTCTTGTAGTCAGTATCTGAGTATGTATACTTTTGGCCCAATTTGTTTATTTTTCTTTCTTCTTTTACCTCGCTTCGCTCGTATTGAATCATGATCGATTTCATTTCATCTTCTTTGTTCTATTTTTATTTCATGTTCTGCCACCTTTGGTACTTTTGGTTTCTGCTTTCTTTGATGCTTCAATCAGTGGTTGTGATTGGTCAACGGCCGGAAGTGACAAAAGGGTCAAAGAGATACCAAATACCAAATACCAGATACCAGATACCAGAATCAGTATGTCTTAAAAGAGAAAACGAGAGAAGAGACGGATGATTTATATATCAAGAAGATACCAAGGCCAAAGTGGTGTTAAATGGCATCTATAATTTGATAATTTGTAGCATTAAAAGTGGGGATTTGTACTACAGCCACTGTTAAAATGCAACCCCCCTCCAACGTCATCTCGCACCAGCACAGCAACTAGGAACAAGTCTAGATTCTTTTCAAGATGACCAATCAAAGTATTATTTGAAAGCCTCTTTGACAACCAACCACAATGTAAACATCTTCTCCAATAGCCTAAAATGTCAACAAAGAAGACAGACATCAAAGAAGTCAGCTTACCGGCCACTTGTACCCAAAAGAGCTAGCGTCACATGAATGCTAATCACGAGATTCAAATCCCTATCAAATCGTCCCATGTACCTTTTGTCTCTTCTTTGAATGAAAGAAAGAAGAAGTCACTATCAAGATATTCCCCGTACCGGATTGGTCACTCCATTAACAAAGAACAGGAAGGAAATGGTGTCTCAAGTAAAACCATGATAAAAAGACAACCTGCCTCCAGAAGGCAATCTTTTGTTCTCCGTCATCATCACTTTTACACAATTGGCTCAACGTTTATATCACAGCTAAAGTCGACAGTCGACAACTGACAATAGAGACTTGATTGTATAGTTCCATCCAACTTTGTTGCCTTTTTTTTTCTTTTTTCTTCTTCTTTTTTTGACACATCGTCATACTTTGTTCTACAACTACTCTTTGTTTTTTTTTTCTCTCTCTCAAACACTACAACTACAACCATGAACAACTATCGTGTTCGGGGTCTTCGTACACCGATAACCCCCTACGTCCCCTCCCCCAAGATTGCCCTCCCCCCTTCCATCACAGACCGCATCGTCACCGAAGTCGAACGCATCGCCTACGACCTCAACCTCCCCGAAGACAAAGTCTCCATCCCCGGCACCATCAATAGTGCCCACCTTGACCCCCGCGCCCACCTCCGCACCAGCATAACCACCATCGTCGAGGAAGCCGCCGCCGAATTTGCCCACCACTACTCCCTTAAAACCCAAGCCCTCGCCCGCGACCACGATCATGAACTCTCCAGCCGCGAAGACATTGTCAGAAGCTATGAGAGCAAGCTGATCAGCAAGCAGAAATTGCTCGCTGCTAGACGGGCTGAGCAGCGGAATGCAAGGCGGCATGGCGGCGGCCTGACTAGTCCTGGCGTTGGGATCGGGGGGGCTGGAGGTATGGCAACGGCGAATTCGTTGAGAGCGTTGACGAGGGAGTTGCAAGATTCGAGGTTTCCGGATTCCGAGGAGATTCAGGAGTCGATTCATTCGGCCATGGGTGCTTTGAGAGATAATCCCGTTCCGGGACTGCTGCATAAGCTTACGCTCAAGGGATTCTCCTCTGCTGCTAACCAGGCTTTTGTCGAGAACAAGTTTATGGAGCAGCTTGTAGCGCAGGAGCCCGACATCATCGAATCTGTTGTTGAGGTTCCAGGTGGCCCGTTTGACGAGACAACTTCAGTCAGTATGCGTGAGGATATGCTCCGCAACATCATCTTGACACAGGAAGCCCTCAACTGGAAACTCTGGGAGCAGAACCGCATGCAAGGCGTCAAGCTTCAGAGCATCATCGACAAGGACAGCCTCAACAAGGGCATGCACATTCGCGAACTCTCGGAGCTGGTAGCCGCTACCAAAGAACAGTTTGCCAACATTGTTCACTCGGTTCACGCCGCCATTGGCTCCGATGCCGAAGTGGATCCGGCTCTCGGGTGCATTCTTCGTATGGAGAAGGCGCTGACTGCTATGAAAGAGGTTGACCCAAAGTGTCTCACTGATGTCGAGAACCAGTCGCAGTGGGATGAATTCGCTACAGCCATTGGCAACTCTTACGAGGCCCATCGTGATCAGGGAGCCCTTCGAGGCACCATCAAGAAGCTTAGAGATAAGATTACGCGCATGTACCAGATGATTGGGGCCAAGGACTACTCGAACCCATATCTCCGCCCGGATCCTACCGGCGGCCTTGGCGAGGATCTCCTTCCCGAGATTGAAGCCCCAATGGCCGCTGCTGCCAATGGTGAAAGTTGCTTCCTATCGCCACAGACGCTGACACACCTCAGCACCGAGCTCGGAGTCCCTGATTCTGAAATCCCGCAAGATGCCCGTAGCCGGCTGGACTATCTTCTGGACGCCTTCCAAAAGAGCAAGGATAATTACGTCAAGCTCACAGAAGACTACAACGCCCAGGAAGCCACGTACAAGACTCTTCTCGAAGCCAAGGGTGAAGACATTGAGAAGAAGCTGGCCGAGATCAAGGCTCTGCAGACGGCACTGGATTCGGCTGAGAAGAAGGCGGCTGGGGAAGCGAACAAGGTTGGCAAGACTTTGGCGGAGATTGCTCAGTTGAAGGAAGCTTTTAGTGAAACGGAAGAGAGATTGGAGGCTTCGGAGGGCAAGTTGGAAGAGGCCGAGGCTGCTAAAAATTTCCTGGGAGAACAGGCGGCGAGATTTCAGAAGGAGCTCAAGGCAAGTGAAGACAAGGTTTCAGAGCTTGAAAAGGAGGTTTTGGAAAAACAAACGGACTTGGATGATGCTCTTGATAAGTTGTCCAAGGCTATGGAGCGTCAAAAGAAGATTTCTGACAGTAATGAGGAGCAGGAGAAGCAGATTGCTACTCTCAAGGCCGCTGTTTCTGCCGCAGCAGATTCCCGCAAGTCTACTCAGGCTTCTCTAACCACTGCCCAAGATTCCCTAGCTTCCAAGAAGCAGGAAATCGAGAAGCTGGAAGGCGATATCAAGAATCTCAAGAAGCAGTGCGACGGCCAAGCCACCGACATCAAACAACGGACAAAGGCCATCGACGAACTGGAGAAACAATCCAAGAGATATCAGGAGCAACTCCATAACCAAAAGCTTGCCATCACCGAAAACAAAGCCAAGAATCACACGCTCTATACCGAACGCAACGACGCAAGAAAGGAAAGCCAGCAACTCACCTCCACACTCGACCATGTCACCGCCAAAGTCCAATCCATGGAAGCCACCATCAAAGAGCTCGAAGCCGGTGCCCCTGACAAAAAACTCCTCGCTTCTCTCCAAGACGAAAAGGCCAACCTCACTAGCCAAGTCGCCTCCACCACCAAAACTCTCCAGAGTCTCCAGGACTCCCTCACCACAGACTTTTCCGGAATCCCCAACATCCACCAGCTCGCCGACCCTACAAACACCGTCACCCTCCCCGAGAAACTCCACGAAACCTGGCTCACCATCCAGCAGACCCGCGCCGACCAAACCTTTAGCTCCTGGCCCACCAACAACCTTGCCATGGTCGTTGCCAAAGACGACTCCCCGCTCACCGACGAGCAAAACACCTACAACGGCCTCCTCCTCCAACATGACCTCCTCTGCCGCATCGCCGGCAAGCCTTCCCCTCTCCTCACCCCCGCCATCTCCCTCATCAACGCCGCCGAGGATGCCGCCAAAGGATTTTCCGTCACCGCCAAGGCGTCGGCTAGGCGCATTGCTACCTTGGAAGGGACTATTGAAAAGGAGAAGGAGACCGTCAAAATGCTGACGAGGCATGTTGAGGGACAGAAAGAGGCTGTGAGGGTTTTGAAGTCAAAGTTGCAAAAGGAGGAGATGGACTTGGGGCGGGCTGTTTCCCAAGTCAAGAGTCTTGAAACCAAACTTCAGGATGCCGCCGCTGCCAACAAGACTGCCCTTGAGGAGGCCGAAAAGGAGAAGCAAGGCCTACAAGCCAATGAAAAGGCCCGCAGTGAGGAACTCAAAAAGGCCCGCAAAGAGCTCGCCGCTCTACAGAGCCAACAGCAAGCCTCACGCACGGCAACCGCCAACGCCAAGATCCGCCACAACCTTGTGTCTGTCGAAGTGGAGTCTCTCAAGAAGAAGATTGCAGGGTTGGAGGAGAAGCTGAAGGATGAGTCGACGGAGAAAGAGGCGTTGTTCCAGGCGAATGAAGAGCTGGAGAAGAAAACGGGGGCGGCCAAGTCGGAGGCGGAGTTGGCGAATACGAGACATAATGAAGGCTGTGATCCGCGGATTCAGAAGCAGGCGGAGAGGATTGAAGAGCTGGAGAAGGCTCTCAAGGCGGCTGCCGCCTCTACTTCATCTCTAGTTCCGACTCCGGCTTCGGCTATAGGTCCAACCGTCAAGCCCGACTACTCCACCGTCCCCCTCATCCACGAAATGTACACCCTCTTCCTCCAACACGCCGACCGCCACTCGGCGCTCAAACTCTGCTGCAAGAGCATCCGTAAACTCCTCGGCGATCGCGAAATCATTGCCACCCATGAAAACGAGTTCTTGACGGAGCTGCGGTCAATGATACAAAAGGCCGCCCAGAGATCAATGGACAGGAGTCTGCGGGCGGAGAAGCTGATACGGAGGTGTGAGCATGTACTGGTGGTTCCCGATGATGAAGAGAAGGAAGAGACAAGGGAGATAAGTCTAGGGGAGGCGGCGCTGGGGTTTGTGGCTTTGGTTAAGGGGGATATGGAGGATGATAGTGAGTTGCTTACTCATCATCTGCAGGTCCTTGAGACTGCCATTGCCAACAACCAGACCAGCTTTGACAGTACGCTCGACGGTATCCGGGCTTCCCTCAAGTCCTTTGAAGCCACCATTGAGCATTATGCTATTGAAAAGTACACCAACCGTCTTATCCGTCCCCCTTCACTCCTTGCTCCGACTACCATCGATGTCGATGCCGCCAAGACCTCCGAAACCACCATGGCCCCCGTCCTCATGATCTCCGGCCAAGAACTTGAATTCCGCGCCGCCCGCCAACTCAAACTCAATCAAGACAACGACAGACGCAGCAATCTCAATTCCAGCTTCTTCTACCGCCGCTACGACATGGCCGGATGCGCCAGCTGCAGCGGTCACGCCGTCTGTGGTTGTGACCTGGTTGAAATGTACGGTGTATGCTGTCATATGGCGGCGGAGTCGGATGGGTGCACCGAGTGTGGAGAGACCGGGGAGACGGAGACGTGGTATCCGCACCTGTGTACCCATCACGTGGATGTTGCCTGCAAGGGACACTGTGGCCATCTACAAGATCGCGCACGCAAGATGGCCGATAGAATCTATCTCGAAACCGGCGGCTTCAAAAACCAACTATCCCGCAGTCTAACCACCACCATCTCCAACTTCAAACACACCTTCTGGGTCCTCGTCTCCCCAATCTTCCTCCTCTGGCAATTCCTCGGCCATCTCCACCGCAACTCCTCTTCCCTGATCAAATTCACAAAGCCCACTGAAAAGTTCTCCCCTTACCGTCCCATCCACCATGTCCGCTATCCCGCCTTATACAGCACCGCCTACCTCCTCCTTGGCATCTGGATGCTCTGGATCTGCTGGTTGGCCAAGACTGAACGGCATATCTGGCAGCAGAGTAACCGGGTCACGGCGGCGTATCTGAGGGATGGTTGGATGACTGAAAAGAGTCCGTATGGGTGGACGACGCTTGGGATGGATATGAGGTTCACGCCGGGGTACGATACTCTAAGTGGCGCTATTCAGACCGTTTCTGCTTTTATGCCATGGCAGTCTTGATTTTTTGTTTTTCCAACTCGCTTCGCACGATGATTTGTGTTTTGGCTCCATAGTTTGCGCTACTTCTTTTTTTTAGGGTTAATTTGTTCCTAGGTTATCTAATACTTCCGACTTTTGGTATTCTTTGTTATTGTAATTTCCGTTTATTCAATAGACTTGCAGTTTTTATTTTTTTATACAATCCACCTTGTCAAAGTAAATACATCACATCTCACCTCCGGCCTCTGAGTCCACTCTTTACGGCAGCAGTCTCTTCGGCGTCCGCGGGTAGTAACTAGTCAAGTGCACACTCGGCAAGTTCAAGTACCACGCCACAACACGATCCAACCCAATACCACCACCACCGTGCGGCGGAACACCCGCACTCCGAAACACATCCACATACTCCTTGATACCCGCCGAGTTCGGGTCAATGCCCTTCTTCCGCAGTCTCTTCTCCAGCAACTCCGGCTCATGAATTCTCTGTCCACCCGAAAGAATCTCCTGCCCTCTCATGAAGAAATCATACGAGTTGGTCAATCTCTCATCCTCTGGGTCCTCCAGCGCATAAAACGGTCTCGCCTCCTCCGGGAACTTGTCCAGCACGTAAAAGTCCGTGTTGAACTTCTTGCGCACCAGCGCACCCAGTGCCTTCTCCTGCGGCGTGCTCATATCCTCAAAGTCTGATACATTCCGGTACTCTTCGGGGCCTTCCTCCCGCAGTAGCTTCTGACCCTCTGCAAACGTCAGCCGAACTTCTTTGCCGGGCTCCGGCAGCAAAAAGTCCTCTGACGGGTACACCGTCCGCACCAGGGCAATCTCCTCGGCAAATCTCTCGCGGAGACCGCGGAAAATGTAAACAAGGACCTTTTCTAGCGTGTCCCGCACCTCAAGGTACGACTCATCAATCTCCATCTCCAGATCAAGGCCCGTGAACTCAGTCATGTGACGCGGCGTGTTGGAGTTCTCAGCACGGAAGACAGGCCCAATGCAGTACACCCGCTTGCGTCCACCCGCAATCTCCATCTGCTTGTAAAACTGCGGAGACTGCGCCAGGAACGCCTGCTTGTCGAAGTAGTTCATGGCAAAGACATTGGCACCACCCTCGGACGACGCACCAATAAGGCACGGAGCCTCAAACTGGTTGAACCGCTGAGCGTCGAGGTACTCGGAAAACAGCTTGCGGACACCCATGCGAATGTCGGCAATGGCCTGCTGGACGGGAGCTCTCTTGTGCATCGCGGGGTTATTCAGATGCGTAGCCATTGACGCTGACGGCACGCCGTCAACCGTCAGAGCCTCGACACCCGCCTTGGCTGCCGCAACGTCCTTGTCGTCCTCTTCCTCGTCAATACCCATGACGGCCCGGTTAGAAACAGCCAGTGAGAGACCGAGAACCTCGGGACCCGAAGCAACCAGGTAGCAGCGGGTAATGTGCAGCTCGTAGTTGGAGACCTTGCACGACTTGACGGGCTCCAGAGGTTTCTGGATGGTACCCTCGACGGCAATAAATGACTCGAGCTTGATGCTTCCAATCCACTTGACCATTGGCTTCGAGACGGGCTTCCCCTCGGTCGCCGCCGCCACAACGCCCTGAAGAGTCCACGCCCTCTCCTCCCGAATCTCCAAAAACACCATCTTGGCCCCCTGCATCCGCGAGTTCTGAATCCACCCTCTCAAGGTAACCGTCTTCCCAATATCAGCCTCACCCACATCCCGCAAGTGAATACGCTCAGCCGCCAGCTTTGTAGTCGCCGGAGTAACGGGCCCGTAGTTGTCCTTGGCAAGGTCCTCGGTAACCTCGGCGGCCTTTTTGGCGGCGTCGGCAGCTTGGCGTTCGGCAGCACGGCGGGCTTTTTCGGCTTCTTTTTTGGCTTTGGCTTCGGCTTTTTTGAGGGCTTTCTTGGAGGGACCGGCGTCTTCGCCTTCGGCGGAGGCAGCGGCCGGGGGGACCTCGGACTTGGGGTCGGTGGGAGCGTCAGACATGGTTGTAGATGTGAAAAGGTCTAATTGCAAGTTGGTGTGAGTAGTTGGATTGGTTCGAATCGACAAACTTGGAGCAAAAGAAGCAAGTCAGTAAGATATCCTTCTTTCTAATATATAAAACTCAATGAAATCAAGCACGTACCTTTTGTTTCCTTTTGTTCTAGAAAATCTCCAAAAGCATCAAGCTTTGTTCGAGTTCCAAACTGATTCAACGATGATGACTCTTTGAATCCCGTCAATCAAACCACTAAACGGATGGTTTCTAGTCAAACACCATGGAAAGCTATAGAGTCGCCGAGGGTTGTGACGTATTTGCCCCGCCATTCAAACCCTTACGATATTCGTCTCCACTTTTATGATTGGGCCCCTCCCCCCCCCTCCCGCGCACTATTTGTGGCGTGATGTGGCGTGATGTGGCTTCTGGAGATAATACATTTGACCCTAACCCTTGTATATATCACACAGTAAGTCATCTAGTTACAAAGGTTGTTTGAAAGATGTAAAAGAGGAATAGTTCAAAGTTAACCAGAAATCGTTCAAGGCCTGTCCAAGGTTCTATTTGGAGAATGAAGAATGCATAGGACGACGTCATTATGCATTTCCATGGAAAATACCAACAACAACAACACAGATATCTTAGGGACCAAATGTTCCACCACTCTGTATCTTGTATTGTGTGTTTCCCGATTCTCCGTCTTCACTCCGATCTGACATCATCTTGGATATCTAGCCCCCATTTCATTCAAAGCTGAACAAAACTAGTCCGCTTGCCTCCCTCCCTCCCTCCCTCCAACTTCTCCCCTCCCTGCATTGCCAACCCGCCGCTATTCCCCATCCGTCCCTCGCTCGCCCTTCAGCTGTCCAACCTCTCACCAACAACAGTCGTTGGCCCCCGCACTTTCACCTATACAACCCCTGTGCTATCAGCCTTCAATTGAGGCTTACTCAACGCTACAGCGGAGGTTTTTATATTGATGTTGAACCATCCGAGGTCTCTTGTACTTGGATCTTTAGTTGGGGTTCTACGCTAGAGTGGCGTACTGGGTACTTTTGGACTTGGCGGAGGGGAGAATCCTTCCTTGGTGATGCGGGTTTGCCTTACTTGACGGTCACAGCTGAAAAGAAGACGGACGAGGACGGTGAAGAGGGGGGGGAAAGAAAGTCTTTGGATTTCTAGCGTAAACGGATCGGAAATAAAGATGAGGGGGGGAGGATTGATTAGATTTGCTGGCGGTGTGACGGAAAAAGCATGTAGCCAAAAGACATTGAACAGAAAGAGGATACTTTGTGTATATATATAGAGCCTCGTCATGACCCCTTTTGTTTCCTTCGGAAAGGTTTGCAGACTTTTTTTTTTTTTGTTTTTCTTCTTCTTTCTTCCAAAGATATATCCAAGCATTTATACATGATCAATACATTATCATCACAATGGATTTCAGCAAGCTTCGCGACCAGGCCAAGTCGGCCCTTTCCAACTCGGGTGGTAATTCGTCCGGCAACAGCAACAGTAACAATTCCGGTTCTAGCTCCGGCTCCGGTGGTGGCCTGATGGGCATGATTAACAATGCTGCCGGCGGTGGTGTCAAGGGCGAGAAGAATGAGGATTACCTTGACAAGGGTTAGTTTCTGTATTTTCCATTCACATCATATCCAGATCAGAAGACAAGGAGGACAATGGGAACATAATCACGTCTCATACAACTCCTCCTCCTCCTCCTCC